>JBBMOI010000008.1:1762500-1905000 GCA_038088405.1 Porites divaricata
GCCGTGAAAACATTAGGAATTGCAATTTCAAACCAATAAATGAAATGAACACAAGTTAAACTATTCATACAGTAATGTTTCAGCTCAGTAGACATCATCATGTCATTTAGAGCAGCAGCTCTGTTATGTATATCGATTGTCGTCCTAATTATCGATCTCTTTAGTAACAACTAAGTTTCAAAATGCCTTCTTTAAGAACTTCGCTTCGATAAGTTTAACTTACCTTCATTAAGAAATTTGAAGGGACGCCTTTCTTGTTTGGTGGGGGTGTTTTAATGTCAAAGAAGAGACCTCAAATACACTTGAACGTGGCTGAACTGGTGTTGTTTGACGATGACATGATGTATTATTGTAACTTCCCACTTTTCAACGAACAAAATTCCTCGCTGTTTATTATTATCTGCCACGAAGGTTAGCATTTTGTCTTGACAATTCACAAAGTAGAAATCGCTTTACTGAGAATAGGACAACCTCGGAGCGGAGGAGTGATTTTCCTGCTTCTCGCAAGTCATCCAAAACCTGTTAGTTCATCCATTAACAAGCGTGATGTGAACCTGATTGACCTAAAAATAGTATTTTTTTGTAAGAAAAATTCACGTGCGTAAGCTCCAAACTTAAGCAACTAAAGCATCAAAACAAAGGATAAATACCTTCTTCATGTTTTCCTCGTTTCCGTTTTTGAGATATGGGCACCAAACAGCAGATATAAAACCTTTTCCAAAGCTTACTTCAGCCAGACTTTTCTCTCAAGAACCTCGCAAGAAACTCTCTCTTCGCCGACATAAAGCTAGTCTCAAAATATTCGAAGACAAGGCATGCAAGGTACCGATAAAAAGCTCTTTCTTCGTAGCTTTTATCGCGCTAGTCAAAACATTGTTTATTAGTACCAGTTCTCTCTCACATGGCGATAAAGCCTGACCGAGTTTCGCTCTTGGCGGGCCGGCGATATGGCCGCGCAGAATTTCAAAGAAGAGGACTGGGGAAACGGGGACACGAAACTTGGCCAAAATTGGCACAAAAATTTCCAATCGTGCTACAAAGTGACTATTCCATACCTGACATTCCTAAAATAAATACATACAAATAAAAGAAACCAAGTAAAGAAAAGTGTACAGAATAAAAAAAACAGAATGTTTCCGGCTAAGAACATAGAATTATTTCATAACGGGAACTGGTTGATGTAAAAGCTTTTTTGCATTTTTTCATGTCTAAGGTTTATTTGTGCTGTAGTAATTCAATTAACATTCTGTGAATGCATTAAAAGCAAAGGAAGAGCCTGACTATCTGCCAGGCTTAATGTTCTAACATGACATAACATAACACTTTATGTTATGTTAGAACATCTAAATTGTATCTTTTTTTCATTGCAATTGTGAAAATTCCGTTTTATTTGCTTTGTGTGAGAAATATACATCTGCACTTATTTATTAAGCATATCATAAACTGCTCAGTTAAAGAAACTCTCTTTATTTGAACCATGTGGTAGATTCTATTTATCGTAGCTGTGAAAACGTGTTGTATTTATTTAGGCTCTCACCCTTACAAAGACGATTATCAAGTATCAAGAATAAGTCATAAAGGGTGTCGAGGACATTTACCCAGCCCTCTTGCAAAGTTTTCCAGTGTTCGAAAATTGAAGATTTCAGAGTCGTATCATCGAATGAACTTCATGCCAGAATAGCTAGGCCACTAAGCTCATTTTAGATTTTTGCATGACGTTAGCCTCCGTAGCTGGCGGTATGTGAGATTAAAGTTTTGGCGGCGGAGCTGCGATCCAAAAAAAGGAGTGGGGACGAGGCGTTTGAAATACCGCCTGCCAGAAAAACCCCGGTATTTTGAATAGCCCGCACACCAGTGTGCGGGGAAACTGATTGGTCGAGGGCTATACATGTGTCAATCATAGTAGATGATCCTTCGCATATATTTCCCAATTAAGAGAGCAGATGGCAAACTGGAAAAGACGTAAGTGATTGTGGTTTCCCTTAAAAAAAAGAGCATAGTTGATGACCAAATTGCCGAAATGGCGTCTTTAAACTTCACAGCGCTGGAATTGTCTTTATTTAGCCGTAAGAAACAAAGGTCAAAGAAAATTAAAACACTTTACAACTGCATCTGAGATCAATTCCTATCAGGAACGCCTACAGAAGAATAAACCACAGGAAATGGTTACTCAGTATGCATGTGACAAACCAGCTTCATGACCTTTTAATGTTATTAAGCCTAGTGTGGCAAAAAAAGATTTACTCAGTCAAAGTTTAGAATGATACATGCACTGTGTAGAGCTAGTAACCTTCGCGCGAAAGCCGAGAATATAAATAAAACCTCTGTTCAAGCAAACCTACAAGGTCACGTTTCACATTATCACGACTCGCTTTAGGAGTCGCGTTTAGCCTGTCAACGATTATTTCTAAACTGTCTCGCGCGAAAAGAATGGGAAGTTTCAAATTGCAGGTTTCTCTTTGATTGGTTGATTTAATTGGGATTAGCTAAGGTGATAAAAGTGGGCGGCATTCGAAAAATCATGGTTCTCTGGCAGGCGGTATTTCTCGCGGCTTCGCCGCTCGTGACGGCTCCGCCGTCAAATCTCACTCGACTTTATTACAACTGCTCCGCCGCCAAATCTCACTAGACTGCTACACAATACCGCCAGCTACGCAGGCTAGCATGACGTGAAAAAAAAAACTGTCTGCCTAATCACCTACTTGCCTTTTGAAGGCGACCTCATGTGAGAGACTTAATGCTTCAATTCAGTTTGTTGAAATGTTTTCCACAGCAAAGGAAGTTTGCTAAACAACCACGGTATATAAGAGCTGAGACATCAGCGGGAGTAAGGGCACAGCGGCACGAGGGAAAGAGGGCGTTCCCTATCACATGCTAGAGCTTGTTTACAGTTATCCCCGTTAACTTTGTGAGCCCGAAAATCACGCACTTAGAAAGGAAAAGACGAGGAAAAATAGCGAGAGCGAGGAAAATAATATAAGTTTAAAATGATGTATTGACACTTCACATCTGCACTGTTCAGCTGTTCTTTAATGAGAAGTAAGATATTTAAACTGAGACATCTTTCAACAGCAGCGACAGTTTGGATAGGGAATTCCCCTAGTGCCTAGAGCAGGCTAAGGATACTTCTGAGACTTCCTGCTTAATATTCTATGGTTAAAAATAAGAGATACAAAAAATATTGTAAATGCGAAATGATTTTCCACAAATAACAAAAGGAAAAGGGTTGCGAATTCCGCATTCCGGATTCCAGATTCCTTACCTTCCCAAACACTACAAAAACATGGCGGACAGTAATTACAAAGCTCACGTTCACCGCCTTCTCCCCCTTCTTCGTTGGGTTAGAACCATAGCCACATGGAAAACAGTGATTTAAAGTATGCAGTCTTTAGGAATGGACAATTTTCGAGTGGCATATACCCGGTTTCTCGCTTTCTATTCTGACAATCCTTCTGGACTTCGCGATGGTAAAACGTTGGCGAAATGGCCAAGTAAGGCAAGTTTCGTCACTCACCCCTCGACCAAAACTGAATGGCCGCCAAAACTTTTAACAGGATTCAGTAGCTGAAGGATTGAACTACACAGTGATATGCAGGAGAGCCAGTAAGTGTGAGCCACTTTTGAGATTTAATCCACTGAATTTCGCTAAAATCGCATGTTTCGCTAAAGGCGTCAAAGGGGCTAAGTGTGTTTCCTCAGATTTTCTAAACGAAAAGATGTCGATGATTCTGACCTGTATTATTTTAAAGATAAAGGCTCAATTAAAGTAACTAGTAAATTGGAAGCTTTGGGTCGCACTCTTTTATCCGGAACAATCGGTTGAATTTTGACAAAATTTGCATATTTCACAAGCATCTCGGGTCCTCATGTGGTGCCGACAGAAAATTCGTTAAAAAAAATTTACAGAAGCTAATTTCTCCAATCTAGTTTCATATTTGTTATATACTTATTAAAAGAAGTCTACAGAAAAATTATGAGCGAAATCCATTTCGTGGGCAAAACTCGATATGAGGATCTTACAGAGACTGGCTCTTAAATACGCTGACCGCTATATTGAGACATGCAATCTGCGGATGATTAAAGGTGATATCACAAGAGACGATTCGCAACTACGATTTTTAGCCCAACACAGCCTTGCAACATTGTTGCGACATTGTTTCGAATGATTACAACATTGTTCAAACATTGCACCGCTTTGTTACGCTAAAAATCGTCGTGGCGAATCGTCCTGTGTAACGTCACCTTAAGAGCTAGAATAATTTTAAAAGGATAAACCAGTGAGCAGCACCTCTGCGAACTTCTTAAGTTGTAAAAAACTTTTATTTTCTCCTACGCGTTTCGTGTGACTAGCGCACACTTCATACGGGAGTTTTACGATACAACTAAGCGTACCTGTATATATACCTAAAAATACCTACGAATTTGCGTAAAGGAACTGCAAACCTCGTGGTTATACGTCTAGGAAACAGGCGGAAAAATATTTGAAAGGTGTGACATGTTTGTAATGTTTTGGGGCCCACAATTTTCAGTGATTTTAGCTAAAACTGTGGGCCCCAAAAAAATGACTAAGTTTTGGACAAATCGTCTCTATAATACAACTGTAGTAAAGGTACCCTGGGTGCCAGAGACTTTTCTAGCGCGGTTTCCAGTTTCTGTCAAGTCTTTATAGCTTCGCCGCTCGTGAATTCGGCCTACGGCCGAAGATGTGTCGGCCTTCAGCCAACACCGAAAATTCCCGCTGCACGCGAGAAAAACCTCTGGTACCCAGGATATAGTAAAGACAGTTAGAAAGGCAAATTTGGTAGCGTCAAGGTGCTTTCAAATGAAAAAGACCTCATTTCCATTTGACGTGCGACGCTCAAAAACGCCTTTGCTTATGCTCCCTAATTATTCTCTTTTTTGCACAATATTTTTGTTAGGTAATATTTGATGAGAATTTTAATCTGAGAACAAGGAAAAAATGGCAGAGGGACTGAGTCACCACATGCTTACCCGGTGGTCTGACACATCTGCCTTTGTTGTTTCTTTTGTATCCCAAAGCAGTTTTACATCTACATTTTCCACGTTTGCATTCTTCAGTTTTTTCATCGCAGTTGCAAGCTCCTTTAATCCTAACTTAAATCCAAAATTGCATAGATTATTATTATTTTAACTTAAGAAGTACACATTTAAAAGAGGCAGCGTGGCCAAGTGGTCAGCCCGTCGGACTCGCAATCCGTTAGTTCCAGGTTCCAGTCCCGCTCTGGCCACTTGCTTGATTTGAGTTCTCGGTCGTCCCGAGTTGAAATCCTCGGATATGCTTGTAAATAGCCAACTCAGGTTGGGTTTTAAATCCTGTTATGTTGACTTTGAACAGCGAGGCGGAAGTTTGACGCCACGTTACCATAGTAGCAGTATTTCTGGATGACTACAAAACCAACGAGGACGGCGACGGCAAGGAGAACGGCAAAAAAAATATCTTTATATTAACAAACAACAACTTTGCTCGTGCATCACGCTATTTTGTACATTTCTTTGCTGTCGTTGCACCACCACGACAGGAAACTTCCTAATTTCCCGAGATCGCTTTATGGATTAGGTTAACACTACACAAAAATTGTCGCTACTGTCCCAAAGAAAATTTCGCCGAGATTTGCCATATTAAATGAAATCGAAGAAGATCGGTGAAGTTTGAAATAGTGCGAATAGACTTTTAGGTGACTTTTTCGGTTTTTTGTCATCCCAAATTTCTGCTATCATGACAACGTAACGTAACGACTTTTCCTCTCTATTATACGTTTCTACGTACTTGAGTGGAGTGCTTGCGCATTTAATCGTATACGCAATACAAGTCATAAATATACTATATTATTATTAGCGCCTGTAAACTAGCTGGATAAGCTAAGTGCACATTCTACTATGCAAGCCTTAAAACCTTTAAACACTGAATACTCTGCTGATAATCACATTTCCCTTACGACCTTTTTTTACTTTCTTTTCTGTCTCGACTAGTTTATAACCCTAATTTATACAACAGCCATCCACTTGACAATCGTGCGCCCCTTACAAGTCTGTTGGTAAAGTGGTCGATTTGTGGTAGCAGAAGTGCAGTGTTTGCGGCAATTGCATTTGGCATGGTACCCTCAATACGTGAGCTTTTGTATCCACATCGGTCAAAAATTTAAATTAAGAAAGCATTAAGGTACAAAAAACTGCAACAAGTACCAAGAAGAAAAGCGCAAATATAAAATGACGACAGGGAAGAAGAGCTTTTAAGTTTGGTATATCAATTATTGCCGTTTTCTACGAAGAAAGTCAAATATCTAGTATATCTAAGGTTTAGGAATAGACGCACAATGAAATATAGCGAGTGCCGATCCGCTGACCGAGTTTACTCAACTCATGCAGAAACAAACTGGTTGCCACAATTTGGACAATACAAGAGCGTTTCCCTACCGGGAATCCAAATAGTTCTTTCACTAAAAAGTGAGTACAGTTAATTTCCTCATTGTTGTTGTTATTAGGGATTGCGCATGCCTACCGACACAAATGCCCTCATCGCTCTCACTGAATCCTGGGAGACAAGGAACACACGTGTATGAGCCTAAAGTGTTTCGGCAGCGGTCACCCGAACATTTAGCCTCGGCTGTTAAGCATTCATTGACATCTAAGAAAAATAAAGAAGAAAACAAAGAAGAAAATATTCGTTCTAGTCCCTATCATGGAAAAAGTTGGTGATGGCATAAAGTGAACTTGTTTCCTGAAGGAAACAAGTTCACTTTAAGACCTAAAAGCAAACTAACAGAGCGCAAGGGCGCAGGAGTTTAAACGCAAAACACTGAAATACTATATTACTTTTTTGGTAAACTACTGGACACAGAATTTGGAATTCCTTGCAATGCTTATTTTCTTGATTTAATTTGTTATCCTTACCATTTGTAGTGGTGGAAAATCTGTTACAAGAAAATTGTTACTTAAGTAAATAAACCATCCTCTCTTCATGTGTAGGCTCTGAGCCGGTGTACAGATAGAATACTAAAATGCCGGTATGATTATATGACAATTTTGCTAACTAATAATTAATTGTTTTAAGCAACAACTTTTACTTTTTACCTTCACATTTTTCAAGGTTCTCTCCCAAGCGAACGTCTTTGTAGCCTTCTATACAAACACAGTCATAAGAGCCACTAGAAATTTTTTTGCACTTGCTATTTGATGGGCAAGTGTTTCCTCTCTCATCACATTCGTCCAATGCTGAAACAAATCGAAAAATTCAATTGTTATTCCATTATTCATTTTCATCCTAAGTGTGTGCCATTGGGACGCAGCGTGACCGAGTGGTCAAGTGTTCGCAGTGGTCCTGGTTCGACGCCCCGCTTCGACAACTGGCTGTATTTTCCCGGTAAATCTAAATGTCAAGGTCAGACCTGGGCCACTCTTGTCATCAAAGGTTAATTTATCTGTTATAAGAGATTTTACGGAGTGGGCCTCTTAGCCACGTGCTTTGAGGCCACGCCTATCTCTAGCCATTACATAAATTTAGTGCTATTATGCATGTAAGTTAACTTATTTTGGGGATTTGTAAATAAGACGAAATGTGCCGTTTACACGGTAAAGTTCGCGTCTTATTTTTCCTTGTATAAGTGGCCCAAATGTTCGGTCTTTTAAGCATGCAGCCGCCGCATGCCTCCACAGCCCATAACACTGACAACAATATCACATGCATTAAGTTACAGTGTACACGTCCCGCGGTTATAATAACGAAGCAATAGCCATCAGTGCTTGCTCTTCTTTCACAACATCTTTAGAAGACACTTACGAACACATTTGCCGTCATAGTCCAGGCGTAACCCCTTCTGACAAAGACAATCAAATCCACCCAGTCTGTTCTGACACACTCTGTCAATGGAACAGTTATGATTCTTTTCTTTGCATTCATTGATGTCTATCAAAAATCATTAGAGAAAATAACATATCGTTAAGCTAGAGAGGGCACCCAAAGAACCTAGTATCTGCATTTTAAAGGTGTTAAATTAATATAAAAGAAAAGATTTTTCCTTTTCTTGAGATCAGCGGCCTCTCCTACCTTGATTTAAGTTGATGATTTAAGTTGAATCTTTAAAGCATTTTCCTCCATTTCTTTTAGTGCTTAATTTCTTCTCCTCCTAGCGGGATTCTCGAAACCCCATTTTTTTTTAGTTCTGGTTATATATGATACCATATGCGCTCTCTGATGTGTTCTGGGAGGTACTGAGAAGGCCCCGCCCAGAGGTTCAATCCCTTTAGTTAAGTACCCTTTTATACACCATTTTTGACAAAAAAGGTACCCCTTCAGTATACCTTCTACTGAAAAATGGTACCCCTTTCTCAGACCTAGTAGTTTATAACTTTACATCCCTTTTAACTGCTGTAAATGCACTGTCCTTTAATTTAATTATGAATAAAACACAAAACCAGAAAGTTTTCTCGGCTCTTCGACAGCCATAATATACATATTTTAGCCCTCCTGGGCCCTTTTAAAGACCCAAATGACAGATTTACCCACCCTTTCATACACAACAACTAGTGAAATCTCTACCCTTTCATATACAACAACTGGTAAAATCTCTACCCTTTCATATACAACAACTAGTGAAATCTGTACCCTTTCATATACAACAACTGGTAAAATCTCTAACCTTTCATATACAACAACTAGTGAAATCTGTACCCCTTCATATACAACAACTGGTAAAATCTCTACCCTTTCATATACAACAACTAGTGAAATCTCTACCCTTTCATATACAACAACTAGTGAAATCTGTACCCTTTCATATACCTGAAGCCTGAAAAAGGTACCGCTTTAGGGCGGAGCCTCGCCGTATAGTCCATTATGGGGAGTACCCCCAACCGCCACCACCCCCTAAGTGATGTGCTTCAGTTCGGTTTCAATTTGAGCCATTCGGTTTGGTGGTTAAATGTGCTTAGGCCTGGTTAAAGTTAAACCAACTGATTACATTAATTGGGGCATTCGTTGCTATTCCTGGGGTTAAACAAGTGTATCACATTACCTTCACATTTCTGTTCCTTGTCTTTATTTACATGTCTGAAGCCTTTCATACAAACACAGCTGGGAGCTGCAATGTCCTCCTTCATACAGCTGGAGAACCGTGGACAAAAAATCCCTTTCTTCTCGCACTCATCCAAGGCTGAAATAGTTATACAAATCGAAGCACTTTTTGAATTAAATTTCGGCGAGACAAATGAGGTCTCAAGCTGATCTTATGAACAGGTACTAAGTGACAGTAAGTGCAGTAGAATAATACACTAACCAGCACACGTCGTAGGAAAAAAAGGATCAACCAAGCAAATCTTGCTCTTTCCGCAGTAGTTTGTTCCTTTTGGGCAGGGCTGATACTCTGCAATCGTAAAAAAGATTTGGTTCTTTTAAGGATACTGCACATATATTTCGATGCCGCCCGGATCGTTTTGAGCCCTACGTTTGCCTGGGAAAGTACTCCGTATGGAGGATCAAGCGGAGAGGCTCCGCCCGTTAGTGGTACCTTTTTCAAAGGTAGGGAAATCTGTCATTTCAGTCTGTAAAAAGGCGGAGAAGGACTAACAAATGATTTTATGGCGGTAAAAAGGTCGAGAAAATGTTCTGGTTTTGTGATTTATTCATATTTAAAAGGGACTTGTTTTGCAGTCAGCCTCTCATACGGGGAGGCTCCTCAAAAGCAATCACTCCATCACGCTACGCAAGACATCTCCAAGGCTTCTGGAGCAACGGTGCTCCCCACAAGGTGACTTCTTATAAAAGTTAATCATAATGCCCATAATGAATTATGAAAAAGAAAAAATGGCGTGGCGATTTAAGATAAAATTTCTAAGACTGACCTCGGCATTCTTTTCCAGTCCCAACTGTTTTACCTTTGCAGATACATTTTCCGTTTATGCAGGTGGCGTTCACGTCACAAAAACTATGAGTAGCGCAGTCAGCCACGGGTCCTGAAATAAAAAGGTGTTAAAGCCTGCATGACATACATGTATAGATTTAAACTGGGCTGAGCTCTTCTTTCACCTCTCTACATGAAAAATTACATGAGTAACCAATGTACTGAGAGTGAGAGACCTGAACAGCAGAGTAATATCTAAATTATCTCTGAAGTATAGTATTAAAGGAACCACAATAATCTTTTTTTTTCCTTCGGTGGGGGGGGGGGGGGGGGGGAGGGGAGGGGAGATCTACGCTTGAATTCATGTTACACTGAGACAAATCCACAATTAGCTTAGTGCTTTTTACGCCAAAGGAGCAAAAACTGATTTCATCTCTGTTCATAGATTGGCCGTTGAGCGTGAGTTGAATGCCGAGTTTTGCCTTTTTTGCTGACAGGCATTTTGTCTATCAAATAGGACAATGAAACCACAAGAAGAAGAAGAAAACAAGAGAGAAAAAAGTAGCGTCATCAAGACGGCTGACTGATTCCCGGCTAGTCATCCGTATCCTGTTTCCAACCCAGTTGAACAGGGTTTAACTTGAGTGCACACTGAGTTTCGCGACTCGCGCGCTTCGCACAAGAGTAACTTGAGCGCAACACCGAGTACCGCGAGGGGTTGCGAGACACGTATTTCTAGTAGCATAAACAATTTAATCCTGAATGTCATGATTTCTCGGCCAACAAAAACTTATTCTTAAGAAAGACACATCATATATTTATTACCGTTACGCAGATTATTTATTGGTATTAATTTTCGTACCAGGCTTGCACGTTCCTCCATTCCCGACGAGACCAGTTTTACATTTGCATTTTTCATATTCGCAGAAAGAATATGAAGGGCAGTGAGAATCCTTAAAGCATTTAGTACCTCCATGTTTTCCGACTGAAAAACAAACAAAACAATAATTCTAGGAGAAAAATCACTCGATGGGTAAATAATATGATCAAATCTAAAAATTAGCAAAATCAGGTATGGACAAATCTTTTGATGGACAAATTATGGGCTTACAGTAAAAAGTAATTTTTTCCATCGAAAATCACGTGATAGAACGGTCCAAGTGTATGATAAAAACGTAATATTAGAAATCCTGTAAGAATAATTTTGACAATGATGATGACAATGATATGGCAAAAAATACACTCCCACTATCGAACTCCGGAACGCGCGTATCTGGCGTCAAGATAAAAGGCGGCTTTTGTGTTACTAGTTTGCACGTAAAGTCATGGCGGCCATGTTGATGGCCACCTTGTCACTTGGTTGCAAACCAAGAATAGGAGGTTGGTTATCAGAGATTCAACAACTCGTCCCCAGGGAAGATCCATAGAGATCAAGACGCTGAACTGTATTTCAATGAAAGTTGAAGTTATTATCAACAGGTCATTTGCACGATGACGACATTTTACTACTACTACCAGAATCCCTTGGGGTATTGCTTTCTTGTGCAAATTAGGGCCATTGTTCTTTAAACCTCACAAAGATTACCAAATTTACATATGAAAGAGAAAATGAAATGAATTCTGGTCGTAGTAGTAAAATGACATCATCGTGCAAATGACCTGTTACCGCCGGCATTGATTTCCAATAAATCAAGTGGATGATTGAGTAGATGATTAAGAGGAGGAACTGATCTTTAACAAAGGTTAAATTTATCTCACCCACACAAACATCACCGTTTCCATCGTAGCCATCAAGACAGTAACATTTGTTATGTTTGCACCTAGCTAACTCATGACAGTTATGTTCCAGTACGCATGCCTCCCGACCAGTTTTATCGGCTGTGGAAAGAAAAAGTCAACATTGATTGCATTTATTATCATAATTACAACACATAATTATAAATTTTAAAAAAGAAAGAATTTTGGCTATTTGAAGCCAAAACGGACCAGTTGCATAAAAAGGTTATTACTGTATTTTTTCTCATTTCACCGTGACTGTCTGCTGGAGAAAAACAAGTGTAATCAAATTTTATTATTGAATTCTTTCCGTTGCTCGTACTAATTCTGATTCCTGTACCCCTTTGATTTCCTAACTTCAAAACAGATAGCAATCCTTTTTACCTTTACACTTTCTCGCGTTTCCGCCTCCAACAACCTTAAAACCAGGATTGCACCCGCATACAAAGTTATGCCCCTGTTTGACGCACTTCAAGGCAGAGGGACAGTTTAGTCCTTTCTTTTCGCATCCATTCATAGCTAAAAAGACCCAATAAAAGCATTATTATACGTTTTCACTGACGTAGCTGGAGAGAGGAGATATATAAAGTAGAGACATGCTGAAGTAAAAAGCACATAACCAAGTCAGGGTCTATAGATACCCCAGAATTAAAATTTCGGATATTTCCCTGAGAAACTATCAACGTTCAATCTTTGTCTGATTGTTGTAGCCAAAGAAAGAAGCAAACCCTATAGTTTCTTAGCCTTTAATTAAAGCTTTTCTAAAAAAAAAAATCATCTTTATGCCTTCATACGATCCAGAATGTTTGAGGCTTTAACCACATACAAGTTTGCGCATGTTCAGTTGATTTTTGTTAGTGTTTACGTTAGATTGGTATTTAATAACCCGTATGCCGGCGAATAGTATCTTTTCTTTGTTACTCTTCTTTTATTTTGGTTTGCTTGTGTGTGTGGTGTGTGTTTGTGTCTCTCTGTTAATATTGTATGCTTTAGTAAGCAATATAACAAACATCATATGGGCCATAAACGAAAAAACCGAGAAACAAATGATTCAATCTGAATAGCATTCTGAAGTAATTCAGCTACCACGTAGCTAACAATGGTAGTAGTTTAAAAAACAAAAACCTTTCAACGTTGGAAAATCCAATAAAAAAGAACGTCCCTCTATGTGACAAAATTGGTCAACTAAAAAATACGCGCTATGTGGGTTCGATTATTATCGTCTTTCATTTAAATCAATGGGTCAGTTTCTAAAGAAACTGCGGTGTAATGCTTTGCTTGAGAGTGAAATGCAAAGATTTAAACTGAATTCAATTAATGAAAACCAGTTCGGAACCAATAAACCAAAACAGCAAAACAAATGTAATATTTACCAATGCAGTTTCTTCCATCTCCCTTGTATCCTGGTTTACAGGTGCAAGTGAAAAACGGAGTTTTATCATGGCAAATGGCATCTCTGTGGCAGTTATGCTTGTTTTTAGCGCATTCATTTATAGCTGAAATTAAAGAAATATCATAGAAGGGCATCATCATTGTTTAGGGGGTGTTTACATGAGAAAACTCGCACCGGGGCGAGTTTCATACCGACATGACTTTTTGATTTCGTATCACGTTTACATGATGACTGGGTCATTTCACATCTCGTTATTTGAAGGTACAATTCATGTTGATAAAATGCACGTGTGATTCAAAATCCCGAAGATTACGCATGCGTTACCCGTTCCAGTCTACCGGCAGACCGAAAACTCGCGACGTTCGCCCCGGTGTCATGTAAACACCCCCTTATAAACTGCGAGCAGTCTCCCTTTTTCTTCAGATTTAGTGAGGGGAGTGTTCGCCTGTAAGGCGCCTTTAGTTACATGCGTGGTCATTTGCGTGTCTCGCGTGTTTGGCACGACAGATAAATAAAAAATAGAGACTGCTCGTATAGTCTATTGCTTGTTTTCATTGTCACGCCATTCAAAATAGATCAAAATAAAAATCAAAACCGTTCAATAGATTAAGTCCAGAATCTGGGAAATGAAATGAAGTACATATACAAAGACCCTCGCCAAGAGTTAGGTCAGAGGAATATTTTGTATACGAGATATCCGAAGAAATGTTTTTCCCAAACTTATAGAGATTTGTATGGAGACGCCATGCTGGTGCTCACCTGGACGAGCTCCAACATGCAGACGGAAACCAACGGAAACATCTGTTACCGAGTTTTGCTAAAAGCGCGTGAATTTATTCTTCAAGAAACTCTTAAAACATTAAAGTAATACTATTTCTAACACATGAACTGTTGAGATAGCAAAATTTCCTGAAATAAGTCATTTTTTTAACCTACATGACACTTCTCTTGGCCGTCATGTAAATGCCGCGTCACGCAAAAGCTTAGAATTTCAAGCGTACTCTATCACAAAGCCAAGAACCCTTTTGAAGCGAAAATTTGTATCAAAATTAGTTTTCAGCTCCTCTAATACATCGTGAAAGTAAAATCTCGGTAGGATCGATAGTTTCTAGTTTTAATTTTTTGTGACGTCACGTGAAAACCAACAATAGTATATCTACTCCGTCTCTTAATTTATTCTAGTCTAAGCTACTTTTTCAGCAATGAGCAATACTTTTGTCGGATATAAAATGAATAAAGTATCAAGGTTTATTAACCACCTCTCCGATAATCGTCCGGCACACCTTGCCAAAATAATTATGCATGCTGGCAAGATGTTACCTTTGCAGGGATTAGCATAGTCTGCTACACAGCCGTTTCTAGTCTCGTCACGCAACGCTCCTCCCCACTAACGCCGTTAGTGGGGAGGAGCGTTGCGTGACGACACCAAAAACGGCTGTGTAGCAGACTACGATTAGCACAATGTATCAAGAAATTTAGGTGGCAACTTTTGAAATTAAGGTAGCAACTTTTTGGATTTTTGACAATTTTTGTTAGCAACTTTTTGGCATTCCAGTGAGCAGCTTTCCAGCATTTTGCTAGCACAATCGGGAAAGGCCTACTCACTGGATTGTAGATACCTTGTCGGTGGAACTTGGGTTCCGGATTACAGTCGTTAGCCGTTTTCCAGATTCCGTCAGCTAAATTCTGGATTTCAAAGCCTAAGATTCTGGATTACCGAAGCGAAAAAATCTCAGTGGCACTTACGATAGCAGTTGTCCCCGTCTCCTTTGTATCCTGGCTTGCATATGCAGTTGTAGGCGAGGTGGGTGTCTTGGCAGAAAGCGGTTTTAGCGCACTCATATTTATTCTGATGACATTCGTTTATACCTGAAAGAGTTGAATCTTTAAAACAGTGAAACCATAGCTGATCACGGGGGTTGGTCTTGTGAAGCACCCCTCGCGCAAAGTTAAAAAACTTCATTACCATTCTGGATATGACCGCCAAACCGAGTGCCTTGTCTAAATTTATCTGGCAACATTTTAAAGTCGTCGTCAAGCGTACGTCAACATTGACGATACCATAGCAATCGAGTTATGGCAGCCATGTTTTCAAAATGTGCATTTTCCTCTATTGTACCTTTCTACTTAACATATTACACTTAATTTAGTATCATTTTGTCAAATTTATTATCGTTTACGTTTTACAAATACTTCTGGGATTTTATCAAGTGCTTGTTGCAAACCAACTCCCTTTACCGGAGGTAAACAACGGCAATCAAAATTTCGTCCTTTTCTTGGAGCAACTTCGTTTATCGCTAAGATTTTATTTTGTCTTCCGAAGCTGCCGCGGCAAAGAAGGCATTATGACTCCCGCCCCAAAGCAGTGGACGCCGGTTCGCCGGACATTCGTAATCTCCATTGCACCTCTTTGGTCGTCTGCTTACGCAACGCTTCTCCCTATAACTGGAGAGGAGCGTTGGCGGAGGAGACCAAAACGTTTGCGAGGATATTCCGAGTTGCGGGAGCCAATAAAGACACGCCGTCATTGCTTTCCACTGGTCAATTGACCTACAGTTTCTATTGGTTTTATTGTCTGGTTCTATCAAAGAATAATTTCAACAAGATAATGCCTATAATATCAAGACTGACAAATAACTCCTTAATTAATTTTCGCGCGAAATGTCAGTGTTGAGTGAAATTACAAAATTGCCAAGGCAACGTTCCGTATGTCTCAATGCCAAAACGGGGTAAAGTTTCTTTTTTTAATGTTCGGAATGAAGATGTCAGGGCATTAAAAGACGCTTTAGAAAACGTAAACACACAAAAGAGTGCTTCAGGAAAGATTCTAACAGGTAGCTCTAATTTTGTTAGTGTATGGAGTTCTCGAATCAGGCAATTGTCACCTAATAAACAAGTAAAAAAACATGATTGTCAGGGCAATAATTTGTCATTATTCCTGGCTTAAGGTGATTCCTTAGCAAAAGAACCTAACATAGATTGTAGATGAAATTTTGTACACTGATGTCACAAGTCAAGAAGATCATAAAATCTTAATAAAAGTCATGGGTCACCGTACTCGTTTTAACGTCAAAATGGTGACAAATGCGGCTATTTATGACCCAGCCTTTGGCAAACACCGTGCGCAGTTCAAACCTGAGACAAAAAGGAGAGAATTTTTCGATTATGCGCCTGGTATCGCACAGAATTTGACTTTAATGTGTTGTTTACGTTTTGCTACTTACGTACCAGAAAATGCCTTTTAATGCCTTTGTCTCTACTTATATTTACGCTCCAAAGTAGGCTTAATTTGGACATGCGCTATTCGACCCGTTATAGCTCAATCCGGTACGGTTTAGTAAAATTGCCAAAAAACTGAACATAGATTTATGCTATTTTTTCCTCATTGAAAGGAAGCAATGTTTTTATCTGGTTTTTATTAAAATCATGAAATAAAAAGTAGGAGTAACCCTTTTTTGGGTAGAGCTTTTCTAAAGAGAGGACTGGGTCGAGTTTCAAAATGGCATGTATGTGGATGGGGGAAGAAAGCATTAAAAAATCCGTCTTTATAGAATTTACATCTAGATATCACAGCTAGGACACAGGGTGATAAAGGTGACGCTTAAATGAAAACCAAAGTGACTTAGCACAAGATTAATATCCACTATCGAGTTTCTCCGTGAGGAAGTCGAACTCAGCAACACGCGTACTGCTTACGTTATGCACATCCCCAACACATTGAGTCTCATCTCGGCAAGAAACAAACGCAAGCGAAAATTCCAATATAGCGTATTTCTTTAGCCAACTTTATTTTAATAATCTTACTTCAGATGCGTTACTTCAGATGCTCTTTTCACGGCGGCCATCTTGTTATGCGCAGTAAGAGATGCGTAGTGCAGAACAAGCGAATCACGGGGCTTTCCAATATTAAGAACTGGCCAGCCAGGCTATTACCGAAGCAGTCATTTTGACAATAAGACAAGCTTTTTCAAGAGTGTTTGCTGAAAAACCATCCCCTTTGTGCATACTGTTTTAGGATTTGACATATCTGGCTGGATAGTTTTGATTAGTTTTGATTAGAGCTCCCCCCGCCTCGATTAGTTTAGAGGCTATCTGAGGGTGGGAAAGTAATGTAATTAGTTATTTTTCAAATTTTAATAAAATTGTTGTTGTTGATTAAAAGTGAAATTCTCATTAAGGTGGGAATGGTCTGGCCGGTCCGTTCTGACAAATGGAAAGCACCCTAAGTAAATACCTGAGCAGCGTGAATTTAGTTGGTTGCCCATCGTATTTTCAAGTTTTTGTAGTTCCGATGCTGCATAAAACAAATTTGATCTTCTACGAATCTGGTTTTGTAGATCAGCTTTTATCATGTCATAGCTCAGCTTATATCGTCGACAGTCGAAGGAGAGCGTTGGCAAGGCTATAAGAAAAAAAATAGATGGCGTCTCTTTAACAATTATTCCTCGAGCCCGAATGGGCTATTGACTCGGACACCATGAGGGCGAGAGGAATAATTGTTTAGTAAAATCCCACTAGTTGGTCAAAAATATCGAGACAAAACAACTTTAGCTAGCAAAACGCGATTTAGCCGCAAATGTTTTGGTTTTCAAAGCCGGCACTTTTCGCTACTAGTGGGCTATAACATATAGCCTGGCAGTAGCTCAACCAATCAGAACGCAGTATTGATAATAGACCACTAGTTGGATTTTACTAATTATGGATGTAATTGCTTCTAGTTTAAAATGTAAATATTTCCCCTAGATCTTTATTGCCGCACCCATCTTGACTGGAAAACAGTAAGCCTCAAAAACCTGCCGTACATTCCCCTGTTCTAAAGTTATTATAGTAAGTTTACGCAACAGGACGGCAGGAAGTAGAGGACGGCAAAACGCCTGTGTCTGACAAACGTGACGGGGCTATTACTTGCGTTTTTTGTCGGGAATTCACTTCAAATTGATCTTTTTTTTTCCTCTTCTATAAAAGGATCTGTTTAAAGGAATGTGAAGTTTGGCGGAAGTTGTTTTCTAACAAAATTATTGTCACGCTTGTCACACAAGGTTTGCCGTCGTCTATGTCACGTCGTCTATATAGTTGGGCTATGTCACGCTGTGCGTCTTTCGCATAAAGGAAAAATAATGGGTTAGTTGTTTTTAGCACTATATTGTGGCAATGCAACTGTTCCGTCGTCTGTTCCAAAGGAAGGCAAGAATGGACATGGGTTGGAACTTCAATGTAAAAGTTGGGCCAACTTTCTCAGGTTTAATTTTCCTTCAAAAATCATCAGCAAGAAGAGATTACAGCTAGTGCTCCCTAATGAAATTTGTTTTATCAGGAGCCCATAACCCGGAGCGTTCAACTGCCATAAATTCGTGCAACGGCGTTTTCACAAGTAAGTTTCTTTTTAGATAAGCTTTTCCCGCGGAAATAACTGTTCCATGAGGTCAATTCCTGCATTTGATCGTCGCTTAGACTGTTAGTAGCTCACTTGGACCTTTTCACAGTCGGCTATTTCGACGATGATTTTGATTTAATTCCCTTTGTGTGAATTATGCGTTGTCGTCGACGAATTAGACGTCCTGGCTAGGTTTTTCAAATCTTCTTCTGAACTGCTAGTTTCCGTGTAAATACTGAAATTGTCGTTTGAAGTACTGTCAGAAGACTCCTCTGAAGATTTCTCACGTGTGTCCGCTATGTTTTTTTCAATGTGAAGGAGTTGTCCTAGTTACGTATTAAAAGTTTATCATTGATGACGCAATTGCTGGTGATTGGCTTTTTGAAAGCAATTCGCGGGAAAAGCTTATCTAAAAATAAAAAACCTACTTGTGAAAACGCCGTTGCATAGGCGCAGTATGAAAGTTAGACGCTCCGGGTTATAAGCTCCTGGTTTTATATATATTCTTCAGGCCCTGGTTGTTCAAACGTTGGATAGCGCGGCTATCCACCGGATAAATCACTATCCAGCGGACAAGTATCCAGCGGATAGCTTAATCACTTTCCCTGATAGTGATTTATCCGGTGGATAGCGCTATCCAACGTTTGAACAACTGAAGCCAGAACTCTAAATGAGTATTTTGTGTCAATGGGTAAAGGCCTTTAATGAATTCTGCACAGCGGAACTGTAATATCCTCGTGACAAAGCCCTTTTAAAGTAGCTCAAGGGAGGATCTACGATAAATACTGACCGTTTCCCGAAACGAGCGCCGAAGCGTAAGCTTCTATGGGGGTTCGGGGACATACACCTCCCCCCCCCCCCCCCCCCGTGAATTGTTTTTGATTTTTACTCTCTAAAGTCACCTTTCCTGGATTTCTAAGCCATTCAGTCAGAATATTGGCCAGATTTTGACTTGGAAAGTTTTTTAATGAAAATTTCACGAAAAATGTATTTATTTACGACAATTCTGACCGACTTTCGGAAAATATGGGAAACCGGTGTGAATTCAGAATTCAAGTTTCACTGGCAAATACTGGAATCCAGTTCCTCGAATCTGGAATCCCACTAACGATTGGAATCCAGAATCCAAGTTCCACAGACAAATACTGGAATCCAGTTCCTCGAATCCGGAATCCCACTAAAGATTGGAATCCAGAATCCAAGTTCCGCTGACAAATACTGGAATCCAGTGCTTGGAATCCGAAAGAATTTAGCCAAACTTGGTAACACGTCTCCTTTAAGTGTCATTGTCTGAGAAAGTGTTCCAGGGGCCAAAAGTTGTGGTCAACCGATTTGGCTGAAACTTGGCACAGAAGTTGGGTGTGATGAGATATTTCAAAAGCCACTTTGGCTCGATTATATGATTTTTAGTTTTGGAGTTACAGGGGGGGGGGGGTCTCATTTTTTGCTCTTTGAGCACTAAAAATCCAGCCTTCCAGGGGGCATTTTGAAAATGTGATAAGACCCCACTGGTAAATTGTGCTGCCAAATGAATTTGACCATGAACTCTACTATAATAGAGCTTTCAGTTCATGCATGTAACTTTGTCCTCAAGGTATTGCACAGAGAGGAGCCTGGGGCTAGAGTTTGGTCAAAATTGATGTTAAAATTACAACCCAAAATAGCCATTTTTCAAAAATTCACTATATTCACCTGCCTTCTTGCACAACTTCCATATCTATACCACTGTTTACTTTAGTCACCCAATTATCAAAATCAGTTGAGAAAAATTTGGCTTATTATGGTTTATTGAATTTTTGGAACAAACACTTCATGCCCCTCTAAGGCAATGCAAATGGAATTTTGAGCATAATTCAGGCCATAAACAAACCAAATTGTTGACAAGAAAACCTTATTCTGTATTTGGTAAGTGAAAATGAATTGTCAAAGCCAAATCAGTTTCGTTGTTTAGAAATACACCGATTCTTACCTCTAAAATTGATCTAAAATGGGCCTTTGATTAGCACAAAAAACGCATGATTTAGCAAAACAAAGGTGACTTTATTCTTTGAAAACCTAGTAACCACCATAGAAGACAAATGAAAATGTTCTGACGTAGATATAACGACCGTTTTACAAGATACTTAAATTTTCCTTTTATTTTATTCAGTTTCACGTCATATATCTAAGAATTACTCCAAGCATGTTAAGTCTCCATATTTTGTCAAGCCCATTTTTTATATTTTTACGAGATAAATTTAGCTTATCAAGAGGTTCGCTAACATATAATCTTCGTCTGACCTTGTAGTAGCCTGAATAGTTGTTGTAAATATCCATCAGCAAAGGAGTATGACCATACATACGTAGATTATACAAACATATACGAGCTTCAGTGAGCAGTATCGAGGTGAACTGTGATTTTCCGAGTCGTTTAGAACTGAAAAAATGAAACCATCCATCCACAGTTAGGAGAGCTGGATAACGAAAAGCTTGTTTTGCTTTTATAAAGAAAACAACCCAAACAAAGCCTTGCATTGAGATAATGGAATTGTAGTTACATCAAGTTAGCTGGCCCGCCATTTTGGACTTGGAGGGTGTGGGGTCTGGACCGAGTTCCCGTCCAACCTTTCTCCTTTTCGCGGGAATTTTTCGTGTTTTTCATCACGCGTGTAGGAAATTCTAGAAAGCGATCTGTTTAAGGATAGTTTTACGATGGCACTTTATTCCTTTGGAGAGGTAAATGACCAGTGCAGTGTCACGTCGTAAGCTGTGCAAGAAACAGGGATGCTTCTTTTGTTGTCTTACGATAGCAGCATGACTGCATGGGTAAAGCACAAGTAGAAGGGTTCAAGTGTGTCCGGGGAACTTGAAGAGGAAGACCTGGTGATACTAAAGCAACAGGTGATTCAAAAGATCGGTTAGGGATCATACACGCGCACAAATGGCTCTTATCGCGGTTAACGGGACTTTTTTGCTCGAAGAGAGGCGATGATATATAATTTACGATACTGTCGTTTCAAATTGTTTGTTTATGGTTGATTGATTCCCATGTTAATTTCCTGGGTCCTTAGGAAGAGCATTAAACATTCAACAAATTTGTCAAAAAAAAAAAAGACAAGTACGATAAGGATAACTTGAAGGCTGTTTTTGGTCTGCTCGAGCTGCTTGTTTACATTCAGCTTGCCACGTACATACTCTTACCATGCAATGCGCAAGTCAGTTACTGGTTTCCATTATTTACCCTTTTCGTCAAAGATCTTTGACAACATGCTGCATCTAAGTATTTCGATGAAATTGACATTTTCAGCGAGAAAATGTCATTAAAACGTCGTCGCAAAATCGACCAAATTAGTTGATATTATTGGATTTGCTTGGAATAATGCATAGGCAATGAACACACATATGTCGTACTCGAATGGGAATTGACTCTGAATCGTTCTGGAAGAGCACGAAAGATTCGTGTATATTTGTAGAAAAATATTGTTCATTATTTAATTAAAAAATTATTTAAAATAATGTTAACTATTGAATTAAAAAATAAATGAAAAAATATAGAGAAAATAAGACCGTTTTTTCAACGTTTTTGCCTGTGAAATGTTGCCAAAATTCGGTTGACTGTTCAAACTGCTATTCAAGTTCTAGTATTTTTCAATTTTTTTGTAATATTCTTGAGATTTTCTAAAATTATTTTTGGTGTCTAAAATTCCCAAAACAATTCCTGCGGAATTATGTACTAAGCCTATTTCAAGTTTACTTGTCTTCGACGAAAGAGGCAAATAAAGGAGACCGGTGGAGTTTCAATGCAAGCCGGCTCGAAATTGTGCAATGCCAAACTTAGCACTGCTTGATAAGCGTGTCCACGTGACAAGCTGAATGTAAACAAACAGCTCGAGCAGACAAAAAACGGCCTTCCATTTATTCCTATTATTGCTGTTGTTTTTTTTTTTATAAATATATTGCTGCGATGAGTTTGTTGAATGTTTAGTGGTCTTCGTAAGGACCCAGGGAAACAACAAGGGAATCAATCAACCATAAACAAACAATTTGAAACGACAATATCGTAAATTATATATCATCGTCTCTCTTCAAGCAAAAGAGTCCCGTAAACCGCGATAAGAGCCATTTGTGCGTGTGTATGATCCCTACCTGATCTTTTGAATCACCTGTAGCTTTAGCATCACCAGGTCTTCCTCTTCTTCCCCGGACACACTTGAACCCCTACTTGTGCATTAGCAATGCAGTCATGCCACTATCGCAAGACAACAAAGGAAGCATTCTTGTTCCTTGTACAGCCCACAACGTGACACCACACTGGTATTAAATAAATTCACCCCTCCAAAGAAAAAAAATGCCATCATAAAATTATCCTGAAACAGATCACTTTCTAGAACTTCGAACACACCTGATGAAAACACAAAAAAATCCCGCGAAACGGGAGAAGGATTGGACGGAAACTCGGTCCAGTCCCCACCCCACACCCTCCAAGTCCAAAATGGCGGGCAGTTCATTTGATATAATGTCAATTGCATCATCTCGATGCAAGGCTTTGTTTGGGTTCTTTTCCTTAAAAAAGCAACAAAAGCTTTTTGTTATCCAGCTCTCCTAACTGTGGATGGATGGTTTCATTTTTTCAGCTCTAAACTACTCAGAAAATCACAGTTCACCTCGATACTGCTCACTGAAGCTCGTATATGTTTGTATAACCACGTATGTATAGTCATGCTCCTTTGCAGATGGGTATTTACAACAACTATTCAGGCTATTACAAGGTCAGACGAAGATTATATGTTACCGAACCTTTTGATAAGCCTAATTTATCTGGTAAAAATATAAAAAAAATGGACCTAACAAAATATGGAGACTTAACATACTTGCATGGAGTAATGCTTAGAAATATGACGAGAAACTGATTATAAATCAAAGAAAATTTAAGCATCTTGTAAAAAGATCCTTATATCTACGTCAGAACATCATCAGTGGTGTTCTGGGGTGTTACTAGGTTTTCAAAAGAATAAAATCACCTTTGTTTTGCTAAATCATGTGTTTTTTGTGCTAATCAAAGGCCCGTTTTAGATCAATTTAAAGGTAAGAATCGGTGTATTTCTAAACAACGAAACTGATTTGGCTTTGACAATTCATTTTCACTCACCAAATACAGAATAAGAGCTTCTTGTCAACAATGTAGTTTGTTTATGGCCTGAACTATGCTCAAAATTCCATTTTGCATTGCCTTAGAGGGGCATGAAGTGTTTGTTCCAAAAATTCAATAAACCATAATAAGCCAAATTTTTCTCAACTGATTTTGATAATTGGGTGACTAAAGTAAACAGTGGTATAGGTATGGAAGTTGTGCAAGAAGGCAGGTGAATATAGTGAATTTTTGAAAAATGGCTATTTTGGGTTGTAATTTTAACATCAATTTTGACCAAACTCTAGCCCCAGGCTCCTCTCTGTGCAATACCTTGAGGACAAAGTTACATGCATGAACTGAAAGCTCTATTATAGTAGAGTTCATGGTCAAATTCATTTGGCAGCACAATTTACCAGTGGGGTCTTATCACACTTTCAAAATGCCCCCTGGAAGGCTGGATTTTTAGTGCTCAAAGGGCAAAAAATGAGACCCCCCCCCCCTGTAACTCCAAAACTAAAAATCATATAATCGAGCCAAAGTGGCTTTTGAAATATCTCATCACACCCAACTTCTGTGCCAAGTTTCAGCCAAATTGGTTGACCACAACTTTTGGCCCCTGGAACACTTTCTCAGACAATGACACTTAATTAAAGAATTGCAGTTGTTGAAATACTGATTAACTTTTGATGAGCCTGTGTTGTTTAATTAGTTAGGCGTCTTCCATTCAAAAAAAGCAACCAAAACTCTTGAACCAGGAGTTCATATTATGTTAATTTTTTTGACAAAACCCGTCAAAAGGGAATTCCAAAAAAAAAAAACAGCACTGAAACCAAATTGATCGATTAATCCAGGCAAAAAAATGTTCTAAAATTGAGGTTTCTGTTCCATTCGCCACTAAAGAATTCTTAACCGAAATTATTTGTGGGACGGAAAAAAGCTCTATAATTTTCACTTGTTTCACAGTCTTCTTTTGTGAATATTGGTAAACTTTCCCTCGAAGTTGACATTCCTAAATGTCAGCTTATATTCGGGAATTGCCCTCAGACACAAAATGAAACCAGAAAGTAAAGGTAAAACTATAGCTGCATGTACAGGACAACCCGGCGAACGTGAGTTTTGAATTAAAGATTTCTGTACCGATACCTTTAACTTAAATTTTACACAACGAGCCAACTTTTGGCAACCTATTGGTGAACAGCTTAACTGTAGACATGCTTTAGCTTGTTGTCCCCGGGAGTTTCAATGCATTTACTGTTAATTACGTACAATGCACTTGCTACCACTATACTCAACAAAATGTGTGATAACAAACCTACATGGTCGAGCATGTCAAGTGCGCAATACCCAATAAAAATTTATTTTGACGAGGGAGGTCGACTATAAACCAAAACAGGAACTCTGATGTAGGTATAATCCAAGGTCAGATTTAATCCCAAGTGTGCTACTACAAAGCACAACACTTATTTGACAAACCAATTAAAACAAGACGATAACAATAAAACGTACACCTGTCAAACACCCAGGTGGGCTATTCCTGCGTAACCTTGGACTATTAAACCAATACTAAGAGACGCTGGGCACGAGTGAAACCGCGAGAAACCTCAAGCTCACGCAACAAATCAACTAAGTACCTTCGAAAAAAAAATTATTTAAAATAATATTCACAATAGTTTCTTATTAGATGTTTCGGTGTGTATAGTTTGGCCAAATATCTTTACGAGTTATGCTGTATTGCATGCTGTATTTTGACGAGCCCAGGCTTCCAGTTAAAATACACACGCAACAAATAAAAATATTCTGGGATAATAAGTCGTAATACACTCTCAAACAAGCTATTTACTATCCAACTTGCACAAGCTAAACTTTTGGAAGTCCTGAAACTGTAAAAGTGATCCGAGAAAGTGCTAAAAAGTAGTTTTACCTTGCAAGATTGACTAAGAAAGCGTTAAATCAGTTTGTAAAACGACTTCAAAATTTTAATTCCATGCGTAATTTTAAAAATCTCTAATGTAGGATATCAAAATACATATTTTTCGGAACTGTAAGTACGAAGGTAACTTCTGCTTACCAACGAAAACTCTCAAAGGAATTTCTCAATTTGCCAACGAGCGTGAAAAGAGTACTGCAGCGATCAGACCCATTCAAGAAGAGAACGTGTGAACGAGAATGTTGTTTCGTGTGCCGAACTGGAGGTAGAGGACCTTGTGATTCGTTTAGCGTGACTTATGAGATCAAGTGTCAAACATGTGAGCGAAAGTACGACGGAGAAACAGCAAGAAGTGCTTTCACGCTAGGAAAAAAGGAACATTTGGATGACATGGATAGGGGTGTTTCTCAGTCTGTGTTAAGAAGACATGCGAACGATTGCCATAACGGGGTAATCCCAGACTATGTGATGAATGTGACCGGGGTTTACCACGGTGACGCTATGCTTAGGCAAATAACTGAATCCATCAAAATCAGACGAGTAGGATCTATAAATAACAAGACGGAATGGAACTCTATAACATTGCCGCAAGCGGCGATGGTGAAATAATTGATGGATTGTAATTTTAATCAGCTGCGCGCGCCTTCTTGCACGCGCCTGAGGGTGAGCGTACACGTTTGCTTGTTTGAATGTAACAACGCATTGTAATAGTTTTAGACAAACTGAAGAGGTTTGAATTAACGAAACTTGTCTTAAGGCTAAAATAAAGGCGAGTGCGTGAAAGACTATTCGTGAAACTCAGTACAATAGTTATGAGGATTATTTCCAAGTCTTTCGAGGTCTCAGCAAGAAAAGTTACCCAGAAGCACGTTAATTAATTTATGGAAAAATCTTCAAAAGCCCGCAACTGGCCAAAACTTTCTTGGAAGAACGCCAACTCAATGCAGTTAGCCTGAACTCAATGCCGGCAGGGTTTTTTTGCATAAAAATTTTAATACGCTTATTTTCTTATATATGTGCCGTTTTTATACTAAGGACGCATTATCCGTCTTTAAGGTGGCCAGTTCTGTACGTACAAAGACTAACTGTACATGCAACGACTGAAATATTTGTACTACTTTTATGCGTTTCCTGTAAAATAACCAATCGGATCATGAAAATGGGTTGTTGGACTTTAATTGTAGTATGAAGCTGAAAGTAAATTTTATAATTAAGTTTTTAGTAATTATAAATGGCTAGAGGAGAAACAAAGCTATGTTGTTTTTTGACTGATAAATGTGTAAGTTATCACAAACAAAAACTTATTCTGACTATTAAGCATGATATTGCATCAAATGTATCATAAAGAAAAGCGACAAACTAACTGAAGATTAAAAACTTACGGCAATGAAGGACACAGATCACCAACAAAGCAATATTCCATTTGGTAGCAGATGCCATTTTCAGCAACTTTGAAGGCTCTTTTGAGATTCTTGATCAAATGAAGATCTTAGGCTTTAAATCTGCAATTATCGAACGTTTTGTCATCGTAATAACAGAACGCAGTGTTAGTTATAAAATTGAAAAATGTTGCCTCTGCTAAAACTTAACACAAACAGGCAACGGTCAGGCTTTAACAAAATCCGTTAGAAAAATCGTTGAAGAACTTTTCGTTTGTGACGTTTGCGTCTTATATCGTCATAATCGAGGGCTTTGTTCGCGCCCTTGAATCGATTTTTAAGACATCTCAGCGTGTTCACAGGACGTTTTACAACTTTTCACCGAGACATTTTTCTTCTCTCTTTTTTCGTAATGTCATCAAAGATAAGAAAAATGGCGGATCTTTCCTATTTCGAATTTGTTTTTAAAGAGTTCTCATATTTTCCTGTCACTCTCTCTGTGCGGACGCCTTAATGTGAGGATATTTTTTCTATACTCTGTCCCTTAGTAATAATCATTTGATTTTTAGCTGGGCCCTTTATTAATTTTCAATTACGCGCGTGCGTCATGATCAGCAGCCATTTGAAGTAACGGTGATGTTACACGAGACGATTCGCAACGACGATTTTTAGCGCAACATTGTTGTGACGCTTCGACAACCTTAGACTGCGCGCAGACGAAATTATGTATCAGTCAATTGAAACCACGGCCCCCCGACCTCCGGGACATAGCGGGGAATTTAACATTTACCCAGTGTTAAAAGATGGCTCATTTCCCTGGCCCCGGGGCCAAGAGACCTGTTAAAAGACCCGCATAGCGGGGCATCCACACACCGGAACCAAATGAAGAAATAACTCAAATCGGCATCGTTTGTCAAGGACACGTTGCAAACAAAAGGTCAGTTTAGACAAGTTTCTTTGAAGTCGACATGTAAGATCAATCATGCAAAAATACACAAAAGATATGCAAATTTTGATGCAAAACGAATATAGACAATGGAGGCAGTGATTTCCTATAAAGATTGAACAACATTTGCAAATGATGGATGAAAAGTAAACCGATATCAATGAATTAAGAACGTACGAACGTCTCTCTCCACCAACGTCATCTTGGAAGACGAGAATCGTGTTAAATTCCGGCTGTTGTCCCCGCTTCCGGTGATCGCACGTGCTGTTAAATCACCGCTCCACGGCCCCGGTTAACAGACAGTTTGTTAAATCCACCGCCCCCCGGGGCCAAAGGGCTGTTAAAAGTGTGTTACATCCCGGCTATAGCCGCGTTAAGCCCCCGCTATGTCCCGGGGGTCGGGGGGCCGGGGTTTCAATTGACTGATGCATTAAACTCTGGTTAACTCCGTCTGCGAAACAGCGCCGAAATCCTTGTTCTGGACTTCCAGCTGTGTACCCAGATTTGAGTACGCGCCACGATTGGCCAGTTAAAAAAGGCCTTTGTTTTGTTTGTCGTGATCGCCAATCAGGTTGAAGGGAAATTCGAAACGCACTTCCGGTAATTCGTTGAGTCCGGTGGGGGTCCAGAACAAGGATTTCTGCGCTGCTTCGTAGACGGTACTAATCAGAGTTTAGTATCGTCTGCGGGGCAGGCTACGACAACCTGTGCGGTAGTCAGTTGATGGTATTATACTCTGGTTATTGATCTGATTGGTCAATTACGTCACGATGTTATTGGCTATGAAGACTCGTAATCAGTAATTGGTGCGTTTCGATCCGTCTATTGTCACAGTTAAACAGTCGTCTGTTGTTAGTGAAAATGTCAGTTCTCCAGTCGTTCTCTCGTAGTGAGTTCTGCTTGATCTCGTCAATAAGTTGTTTGTACGGCGCTGGTAACTGTTGGCTACGATTCAGTGGCGTTTGTTCTAAGTTTGTAAACCAGCTTTCTAAAGTAAGACGTTGATAGTAGTCTGAGTCCCAGTCAATTTGATGTTTCGTCTGTAGATGATGCTCAGCAATGTGATTGTCGACGTCACCATTCCTCGTCGCTTTTTGTGTTCGGTCAGTCGCGTGCTAAAGTTTCTGCCGGTTTCACCAATGTAAGAAGCCTGGCAGTCGCAGCATTTGATCTTGTATACTGCTCCCTGTTTGTCCTCCGGTTTGTCTTTCTCCTTGACATTAGTAAGCAGACGTCGTAAGGTGGTTATGGGTTTGTGTGCAACAAGTATATTGTAATAATATAGGTGACTCTGATGTACGGTAAAGTCGCTGTCGTAACAGGGCCAGAGTTGACGTTCGTCAGAGTGTTGGAATTACAACACAATTTTTGACAACACAAATTTTTATTTTGGACAAGGCCAAACCTCTCCTAATAGAATCTGAATAGTGAGTCAAACAGCGTGATTTACATGATAACGGGAGAAACAATAAAGGGCAGGAGTCGGGAGACAAAGGGACAAAAAGGTACGGGAGGCGGGAGAACGTGGTACGGGAAGCGGGAGATTGTGACCCCCCTGTCCCCCCCCCCCCCCCTCCATAGACAACACATGTACATTTAAGGGGTTAATTCACTTTTACAAACAATGAAAAAAGTAACAATATATAAATACTTACGATCATTGGTTTGACTTATCCCCAGTGATGTTCGAATGAAAAACGAAACCACCAACAAAGCAAGAATCCGGCGGGAAACAGGAAGCATTTTCAAGGATACCTTGAATAATTAAAAGAAGGCTTCTACATGTTGAAGATTTCTTCCGCTTCCGCTCTAATTGTAATTGCGTTTGTTTTCCTCAGATAACTGACAAAATTAGCCGTTAATTGCGCGCGCCTGCTCTGAACAGCAAAGTAAACTCTTCTGATAAAGGCAGTTTAATACGAGCATTGCGAAAGGACGTCTTCGACATTTAGGCGCACTTTACGCCAAGGTATTTTTTTACGTTACAAAGCGCCCTCCTTTTTGCACTCGACAACACTTTTCTCTATCTATAGGAAAAACTGTCCCTATAAATTCTTTTTATTCATGTTCCCATGTTCTCCACCAAAATGATACTTTTGGATGCTTAATTGATTCACGTCATCGTAATGATGACGTGAATCAATTGAGCGCCTTAATTTTATTTGTTACACTATTTTATTAAGTCAAATAAAAATAAAGAATCTTAATCCTGTAGTCTTGTATTTGTAAAACAATTTCACAAAGACATTTTCACTTGGCCGTCAATTTAATATCAAATCAAACCAACCACAAAAGGAGCTACACTTTAAAAAAAAAACAATAAATCAAAGCTGTGTAAAATTAACTTGAAAAGGATAACAGGTACAGAAAAAGATTGTTACCAATAATAGCGATTTCACACCAGACCCCAGTTGTTGAAAATATGGATAACACTATCCACCGGATAAATCACTATGCACTGGATAGCGCATTTGGTTTAACCTAACACTTATCCGTTAGATGGTGATTTATCTAGTGGATAGCGCTATCCAACTTTTGAACAGCTGGGGCCAGTTCAATAAGGAAATCACTTCAACATGTAATGGAGAAAAATAACTGGCTTTGAATTGCAACAGATATCATACAGCTAACAGCATTCAATCATATTGCCATGGTCACATGGCACTGTCTCTAATATAAAACCTTGTGGCACACTGCAAACAGAAATCTTCTTACATCAACCTCTGCTGTCCATTTCAATATACTGTTAATAATAACCCAGCAAACAAGAAGACAACAGCAAGAATTAAAAAAGCAGGACTGGGGAGACGGTCGTGGCATGTAGACGTGTGTTAACTTGCGCCGCTCGCCGTTAAGAAATTTACTATATTTTTAAAGTGCCTATGGCTTCTTCATCAATTTATTTAACCTCAAAGAGAAAATCAAGGAGTTGCATCGCATCCAGCAGCTCTACTGAGGTTTCTCCCGATTTGAACCTCATCTAAAAGCTTTTTAATACAAAGTCCTTAATTCAATTTTATTTACCAATAAAAAGTTATGCAAAATAGGTTATATTCAAGATGATAAATGTTCACTATGCAAAACGGATTCGGAATCCCTTTACCACATCTTTTTCGAATGCAGACACACCAAGCAGTTTTGGAAGGAATTTCAATACTATTATTACACATGGACAAGAGAATTCGTGTGTCTGACCTTACAAGACGTTATTACAGGAATACTATATACAAATTGCCCTTTACTGAATTATTTGATACTGATCGCTAAACTATACTTATGGGGTTGTAGAAGAAATCAGACTCTTCCAGTCATAACTGCCTTTTCATCTAAGGTTAAAATTAAGTATGAAACAGAAAAGTACATATGTGTTAAAACTAATAACATGGGCAAATTTAATAAGAAGTGGGCTCTGCCTTTGGACTCTGTACCATAGTGTTGTCTGTACTTAGAACGTATTTTTTTCTTTTTTTGTATAGTTACTTTACCGTTAAAATTCATAGTGTAATGTAATGTAACGTATTTGTAATTTATTGTAACGTTAGTATTGTAACGCTGTGGAGTATTTAATAAACGTTTGAAGTCCTGAAAAAAAAAAACAACAACAACAACAACCAAAAAAACAAACAAAAAAAAAAAAGAATTAGAAAAGCAAGAAAATTACTGCTATTTACAGAACCAAACTGAGCAAACCGAAGACAAAAAACAATGGTGAGCACTTTACTACCAAGCAGGTATTATTTTTCACCCATTCCTGATAACTTTTGCTTCTTAAGTTTCCCACGCCTATTTTATGCATTCATGAATTGAATATTCCTCTCCAGTGCATTCCTGTTTTATATGCCCTACCACCTCACTAAGACTCAATAGACTGTCTTGAGGCTCAATCTTTATTTGCCTGTCTCTGTAACCTGTGAATATACTTTCGTGACGAAGAACACGACAAGCTAAGATAGTGCTTGCTACACACTGGGCAGGATGACCCTCCTCGTGGGCTATCTCTTCCATCTGTGATCCTCTACATTTATGTTGTCAGTAGAGTATCTCGGCGAGTGTATCCCTTACCACACTGGTTGCATTTGTGGGGCTTTTCTCTACTATGTGTTCTTCTATGCCGCCCAAGAGTTCCCACCTCAGTGAAGCATCTTCCACAATGATCACATTCATAGGGTTTTTCTCCACTGTGTATTCTTTTGTGATTTTTTAAAGCTCCACTTGTGCCAAAACATTTTTCACATACACTGTATTTATGGAGTTTCTTTTGAATTCCATTGTGAGATATTTTATGGTAATTAAGATGTGCTGCTTGCTTATATATAACACTTGCTGCACTCGTCACACTTATATGGCTTGTTATCACTATGGGTACGCACATGTCTTTTCAACTGGTCGCGATCACTAAAGGATTTGCAACACTGATCGCATATAAAAGACTTCTCCTTTTTGTGTGTCAAGATATGTCTGTTAAGATGCCCCACTTGACCATAACATTTGTCACACTAGTCACATTTATACGGCTTTTTTGTTTTCGGAGTGCAGCATATTTTTTTATGTTCTTGTAGGTGAACTTCCTCGCCAAAACACTTACCACAGTAATTACATTTAAATTACATTTGTATTGGTTGGGTTTAGAAAACAAACCTAGAAATGTTCCAGCTATAAGGCTCCAAGAGAAAAAGACCCTGCAGACAGACACAGATGTTGAAGTTTGGACTACCACGACTTTCACCTTTCAGAATCTTTAACAAATATAACTGGCAATAATCTGAATGTAATTTGCAACACTGATAATAGTAAGCTTAAGCAAAGATGTTTTGAGCGATGTCCGTCAACCAGAAGTGAGGCCTTTTCCCATTTAACATGCATAAACGCCACCAAAATTGTACTGCTGATTTACCTTTCTCTTATAAAGAAGCGATGCCAAACATTTGGGTAAAACCACAGCCCAAAGATGCAAAAAGCCCATTTCCAGTTGACATGCATCACTCAAAAGCATCTTTGCTTAAGTTCCCTATTATATACACCTAATTGCAATAACGCTGTCATAGAAAAAAGCAAAAAGCAAAAAGCAAAAAGCCAAATAGGAATTAATTAGCCATGTCATTTACATTTGCATATTTTAATAATTTAACAATATTTAAGAAGTAATTCACAATAACAAGAGATAATTCTGTAATTCCATGCTATAAGATAGACAGGTGCCAATGTCATTTTAGAGCTAACATTCTCCATTAAAAGAAGTTGCACAATTCGAAAAAGAAAAAGGTAAATTGACGCGAGCAATGTAATGTCTGAGTTGTCGCACTTTCAGTCGCCAATCTATGATGTCCTGACAAACGAAGCTAATGGTTTATGGCGCGGGTGAGGAAGTGGCGGAGGACCAATAACCCTCTCCGCCCCTGATTTGTTGCTTGAAAATTGTGATCAGATTGTGTTGTGCACTGCAAACCATACGCAGACTGGCTTTTCTATTTAGCACTAAACTAAAAGACGCGTCGCGTTCGTGGAATTTACCCCAGGCCATATTTATTGAAAAAAAAATGGAGCCATTATTTCTTTAATAGTTATTCAATGTACGTTTGTAATTCGAGCACTTTTGAAATTCACTAGATGAATCAGCCTCGAATTGCATTAGAATGACACCAAAAAACTGATGCAAATGATTTCTTTCATATTACGTGATTTATATTCAGCTATATTTGTGTGTGTTGTGAATGTTGCAAGGTGTATCTTCTGAAACTGGGTATATTTGGTTTTTGCTTTACAATAAATTACCAGTGACTAAGCAGCCCAGTCCCTAAGCATTTTCTCTCAATCGCCTCGTTGTCCGCGTGAAGTTTGGGAAAGGGTGGGCGAAAGGGTGTTCTTGGTGAGTCTCACAATGAGTCTCTCTCAATGACCGAGCCACTGACAAAGTAGTCTAAGTATCTGATTTGCTGATTGAAATTTCCCTAGATCAGAGGGTGCAAAACTTTCCTTAACCCCATAATTTCGAAAATGGGCTACCCCATTCTGGTAACTCTTTGAAAAAGTAACCCCATTGTAGTCAATCCAGTCATAAAAATGCGACTCTATCCAGCGCCACATCCCAAATAGCCTGTCACTACTAAACTAAGGAAGTGCCCTTCCCAGGGACACAGCGTCCTTGATGGCGGTGATTAATACAATACCAAAACTTGCATGAAAATGGAGTTCATATGCAGTTACCAGGGGAGAAAAACACGGTCGCTCTCGACCACGAGAATAACCGCCGATATTATTACCGATTATGGAATACAAGTAACCAGGGGGATGTGCCAAGTCATGCATGTATTCTCCAGATTTTACAGCTAAAAGTTGGGAAAAAACAATGCAACGAAGTGCGCAAATCCTGGCCAGTGTTCTCTAAGTGATCTTTCTAATATATGATAGTTCATTGATGTTAGTTTTCCTTACCTTAGTAGAAGGGAAGTAAAGCATTCGTTCTACTTAAAATGCAACTGAACAGGGCGGGCTAAAAATACTGGGCATGAGCTTAAGTGACATTTGAGGAAAAGTTACATGGCGTACATTGTGTACTTGGCAGCAGTTTTCAAAATGGCAGTCTTGTGGAGGAGATCTCTGCACTTGGATAAGTCATATTTTCTTGTAAGTCTCGTGCAAAAAAGCCTTGTTACAAAGGCAGATGCAGCGGGAAATAAAAAGATAGACAAGAAAATTCGTCGAAAGGAAGAGAGGAAGGAAATGTAAGTTAAGTTGAAACTAGGAAGATAATCATTGAAAAGCTGAGCATGTCAGTGAATTAATGTTGCCGATATTGCCATTAAGACTGAGTGAACCGTTGATTGATTACCCTTTATCAATGATTACATCGGAAGAAGTTCTAATAGAATACAAAGAGGCACCAACCATGCGCATTAGTCCTTATGGGTATACTATTGGGGGGGGGGGGGGGGGTGTAGTGGGTAGGGTTGGTACATGTATTCATGAACATTGCAGAGGGGGGCGTAAGGGTTTGCGGTATTGCGGTATTGGGTTATTCTTGGTGCGGTGTTGCGGTAATTTTTATTTCAAAGTACGGTATTGCGGTTTTCAGAGTCCAAGCGGTGTGCGGTGAGTTTAAATTTTATGTCGCGGTAGTCGGAAAAAAAAAAACGTGTGTCGCGGTGATCTGCTTCTTTTTCATGACAAGAGGATACAAATCCTAAAAGGTCTCCCTAGCTAGCCTGCGTGACCTGCGTGTCTTCCTATAGTTGCACAGTCGGAGATCGTGTATTGCGGAAACAGTCAAGGCAAATCGTATGGCTTGTAATTTCAGTTAATACTTGATATGATTAACGACATTAACTTTTTTATCCAATGATAGGTAAACATGTCGCATTATTTATGACCTCATGGACCTTGTGGGAATAGTCAGCTTTGTTAACTTCCTTACCAATCTTACCGCCACTTTCGTGCCAGTTGCAAAACAATGGCGAGCGATCCAGAGGGTCAATTAAGTGATCAGTCAGATATTCCAGCAAATAGTGAGGTCAGTGAGGTCGTTATAAATTGCGTAGTGTCGAAAGATAATCTATGAAGGTGGTGTGGTCTAAAAATTATTACTTGTCCTTCTCGTTGTGCATGCAGGAATATAGAATGTACAAGTAAGTATTCGTGTGTGCTTAGTGTGTAGCATGGCAGCCCGGGGGGGGGGGGGTTACTTCCTTATAAGAGGCTAATGGGGATGTGCCGCTGGATGGGGCCGCATTTGCACGAATGGATTGACTATTTCAAGAGAGTTACTAGAATGGGGTCGCGCATTTTCTGCTTTTTGGGGGTTAGACCGACTCGTTCTTCATATTTACGGTTAGCAAACGGACAAGAATGTTTGTATTGTAGATGAAAAGTAATTAAAAGCGTTCTTCAATCAATCTAAAATGACTAAACGACTAAAATGGCTAAGCTGGGATCGCGAAAATTAAATATTTGTCCAAAAGTGACTAAGATGGGGTCTACAATTATTGGCCACAGAATAGACTATAATGGGTTAGGGGCTCTGAGAGGCCAGCGGCACATACCCAGCAAAAAATTAACCCAAGTACCCCCGTTGTATCATTTACGTAAACGTGTACATGTAATGGACAAAATTAAATGAGTGCGATGATCTTCTGTTTATCGCACTCTTGACTTCGACGCTCCGTGACTTGGAAACACTGAAGCAAAAGTATTATTTCCATTTGAAAGGAGGATTTGTAGTATTGACAACGTCAGCTTTTTCCCATTTTTAACTGCGATTTCGGTATTTGGCTAAATAATATTATTTTGATGCGGTATTGCGGGATTCACACGCTATCATGTGCGGTATTGCGGTATTCGTACCCCCCTTACGCCCCCCTCATTGCACCTAGACTGTGAGCCACCCTCTAAAGTTTGATCCTGAAGTCGATGGTTATTTTTAAAAGAAATTCGATAAGCAGTTATAGACTAAACTTGCATTCCTTGTTAATGCACAGTCAATTCCAGCTGCACCAAGCTGGAATTGACAAGCCCAACACCCAACCCCCCTCAAGGCCACTGTAGGGCATTTGCCAAGAAACCCTCACTGTGAAAGCGAGTATGCCTGCCAATATGTAGCAATATTTAATCCCTGTTGATTCATATTTGATTTGGACATGATTTCTTTTAAATTTAAACCTCACATCTAAAATTTATTTAAATTTAAAAGAGTCTCATTTAATCCTTTGGAAATTTCATCTAAACTTCTCACGGAAATCCATTTAATGTTCGATTAAATTATGGTTTAAACTTTGACATTTTCATTTAATTCATTCTATTCATTTAAATTTAAACTTTGGAATTCCCATTTTAAATTTACTGAAAAATGCCTTTTAAACTGCTAAATTGTAACTTAATACTTTAAATTGAAACGTTACAAATTTCTTTTAAACCTACCAAAATGAATGTAAATTATATTTAAACTGCGAAAGTAAATTTCATTTAATCTTCCTAGGGCGAGCTCGGCAGCGATCACGTGTTCAGGTCACATGGCAAGGTCACATGTCGCATCCTCGGCGGCCATTTTGTTTGGCGCGATTTCTGAACGATTCTATGTCCTTTGGCTGCTTTGGAAAAGAAAATATTAAGCTTCACCAGCGTAGTCAACCAAAAGCCTGAAATGTCGGACGAGGTAGAAATATTTTTGAGGTACGTATTGGACAGATCCCAAGAAATAAATGACAACATTCATTAACAAAATAGAGGCGATTGTGAGTACTTCCTTAGTGAAATGCTTTTGCACTTAGAAAATACGAAAGTCCCAGCGGACGTCATACTTGTTTCAATGGACATTACGAGTTTGTAGGGGGGTCTGGGGGCATGCTCCCCCAGGAAATTTTGAAAAATGGAAGTAGCTAAGACGTGTTTTCCTTCATTCTGAGCAGAAATGTCATGCTTTAAAAGTCGGAGCCCGACTCTGAACTGGAATCCGCCATTATGTGTGGATGCTCAACACGTTACCGGGTCAGCATATGTGAACATGCGCAATAGTCATGAAAGCCACTGGCCAGAGAAACGCTGGCTCTGCATAAGAATCCAAACAAGGAAATCATCAATGCAAAGGAACTGGTCAAAAATGTGTCAACGTACAAAGCTCGTACGAATGCCAGTGCGTAGAAGGATATCTAAAGAGTGGAAATAACTGCAAGCTAGGTAGGCTTGAACATAGATGAAAGCTTAAACAGAGAATTAGAATTTGCGTTATTGTGGTCCGACGTCAGTTGCATGACTGTATAGGGCACAAAATACAAGAACATGAATAGGCATGTAAAAATACTCGTTGCGGTATAGAGAAAAACCCCGCGATTAAGAACCTGCATCTTCTCAAATTAGCCTAAACAGGTTCTTACATAAATGGTAGTTGGCACAAATCTAGGCTATATTCAGGTTCTTAAATAGATTCCTATTATGTGAAGAAAAAAATACATTGTAGCTAAGGGTATTTAGTGATATTCAGCTCATTCCTAAGGCAGACACTCTTGGAGTAATAAGGCACCTATGACTCCAAAGAGAATCCTGAATTAAATGTAATTTACCCAAGTGTACGTGTTTCTTTTAAAGTTTTTAGAAAGTAAATTCCCGTTACAAATTTTAGGCGAAACGGTTTCTTGCATAGAGGAGACCTAAGTAACAAATTTTAGCCTAACAGGTTAGTAAAAACCAAGTTCTTTTAATTAGTGGCGTTTTTTTTTTTTTTTTTTTTACTGTATTCTCAAAATCGCATGTAAATCTGCGTTCCTTTGAGTCCGGATCAAGACTATTGACTATTGATCTGAGATTGCTGTGATCATGGAACATCAAATGAACCGATGAATCCTTTCCCATGCAGGGTGGTCACTGATACCAATCCGGATCATCGTAATGGAACGCACCAAATGTCATTTATTTTTCATTACAGATATATGTCACATTGTCAGATGCAAAGAATACGAAGTATGCCGTGAGGGAAAATGCAGATGTAAAAAAGACTTCAAAAAAACAAAGGCGACGAAAGGAAAGTGTGTGAAAGGTGAGCTCTGATCCTTTCGTAAATCTTGAATAGCCAAAAAATATATATGAAGCTCGTGTATACGGCACCTTGTAACTGCTTATCAAAATGGGCAAGTAGCAATCTGTGTATATTAAGAGTTAGGCTTTAAGTGCGCAGAGTTTACAGTATTTTGATACAATAAAAACCATATTATCTGACCTTTCTAACTCGCTTGCTATTGGTGGTGAAACTTTTGCGGCATGTCTATGATCCGGGTTTATAGTGAATCTTACCATGATCACCTCTCGCTGTTGAAAGGAATTAAGGAAATCTGATGTTTGTGAGTCCAGTGATCTATACTCCCAGCCTAATAACCAGTAAAGAAAATGTAAGCTATGATTCCCTCTCACAGTAAATGTTTTAAACTTACCCATCGCATACCTAGCTGATAGTAAAGTAATAAAAGAGATTAGGTGGACAAAATAAACTGACTTAACAAATTATCTGATGTTTTTCTATCTTTATTATATTATATTTTATTAATTTCTTTATATTTCAGTTCTTGCATTATCCGCAGCTGTGTCCCCTCATTCCACACCTGTCGCCATTTATTTGAGAACTTTCGTCATTGGATACTTAGCAAGCTTGGCATATGAGGAACAAAGCCTTCCGTTTTTTCTTGCTTGCTTGAACACCTCAACCGAGTGAATCAGAGCAAACGATTAGTTTCTACCGGTTTCCTTGACTTAAAAAAGTATTTTTGCCAGGGGAAATTCTTTTCTCAAAGAAGTGAATCAACTATGCTCTCTTCTTTCAATTTTGCGAGAAACTATCGAATTTACTGGAATACCGCCGCGTTACTTATTTAATGTTTCAAATGTGGTGCTTATTTGAAAGTTGGACAAGACAAATAATCGTTTTAACTACGAATATTATTATTTTCCGTATCAAACTAACAGAATTAGTTACGGTCTTTTGACTTCGATTACATCGGGACCGCGGCGCTTATTCGGGGGCAGCAGTTTGTAAATTTTATTGTCCCAAGTTGTACACTTATTCGAGTAAATACGGTATTTTATATAACTTTATTCACCTGACCTGCAGTTTGTTTTTACACAGGAGTTGACAAGTAAACCGGCTCTTTATTCATATCTGTTTCCTGTATGATAAACTGCTGAGAATTGCTCTTATGCGTAGGCAAGAAAAGCTGGTGGCCTTTCGATCTTATCTGGCTCAGTTTACAGCTCAGTTCATCGACCTTTTGTTTTCTTTTACTAACTCGACATTTCTACCGCTCAGCTGTTAAGTAAGTCAGAAATTTTGGTTTCTTGTTTCCAATAAAGGCATCTGTACAAAGCACTTTCCGTGTGGTATTGTTGTTGATTTAAATATTTTAAAACTGCCTAAAATATGAAACTTTTTTTTAAAATATGTTTATTGATAATCACATTAAATAATTACATTTACAATACTAAAAACACTGGAAAAAAAAAAACACTTTAACAAGAGACATAAACAGAGTAAAGCAAAATTAATTGTCAAATTATTACAGGGCTAAAAGAAATTATAAAAAAGTATAACAGGGCAATGAAATAATACGGAGTTAATACAGTTAACTTAAATAAGGCTTTTAAAGAATTCTTTGTTGCTGATTTTTTCTTCTGTTTCATATTTAGCGTTGATCTTGGCCCTAAATCCATAAATGTTTGGAAGGATTTGTTTGCTCCTACAGTCCCACAAATAGAGTTTTCCAATAATAATAAAATAGTTCAGCAATTGAAGTGAAGGGCAAGCATTTTCCGTCAAAATTCCAAAGAGCACATTTTCTAAGCAGAGACGAATTCGTTGATTCGAAATAAGGCACCAATATAGTTCGAATTCAATCCAAAACTGTTTAGAGCGTGAGCAGTGATAGAACAAACGCGTTAATGATTCAGGTTGATTGTCACACAAAGTACATAAATCATTTGTTCTAAAACCTATTTTATACAACTTGCCGTCTACTCATTGTAAAATGACAAAGAAAACGACGTAGCTATTACTTTGGCGTATTTGAGGTGTATTCAGATCTTCTATTTAGTTGAGTGTGTGTGTGTGGGGGGGAGGGGGGGGAGGGGGGGGGGCGGGGAGAGGGGGCTAGCTCATCCAGACCCTAACAGAAAAGGGGGACCTGGCCTCGAAAACAATAACGTTTCTATGCCCTGTGGGCGTCAGCAACTCGTTTTTTATTCTTTATTTCTTTATTTTCTTTAATTTGTTCTCCATTTCTGTGTGCTTTCTTAACTCGCCAATAGACCCATTGCAGTTGCGCGCTCGTTCACAGATCTCACTGGCGTCCCACTAACTATGGGAGATTTGGGTACAAAATTAACTGCCCCATTCTTTCCGCTTTAATCAATACAACAACAACAATCTTTATTTTGTGCCCAGAAAAGTTTACAATAGATAAATACATGCAAAGAGAAAAATTAACAATAAAAAAATGAGCACAGCCACTTAGAAATAGCTAAGGCTAATCGAGCTAAGTGGCTGGGCCAAGGGGAAAAAAGTATTGCAATAAAGTTACAGAGTATAAAAAAATACACACACACACGCACACGCACAGAGAACAAAAAAAAGAAAAAAAAAGAAAGAAAAGTGGATGTGCACGCAGAAAGATGAAAATAAAGTACTCCAATGTACCAGTTAGTAATTGGATATAATCAATTCTTTTAAGAGATTTTTGAAGCAAGCACGACTCTTAGATTTAAGTGAGTCATCAATACAAATACGTACCCATAATTATTCACTTTGTTCTCCATTTGTACCCATTATTCACTTGTTCATAATGATGTTGGTCAGATTAATGAAAGCAATTGCCAGGAATAAGTTGTAGCTGGAGATACCTTATTTACGAATAATACGAGCTTACGTGTCAGATAAGAGTACATCGGTACAGAACTTGCAAAGGTTGCAAAAGCTTTTTCTCTGTCGCCAGTCTCTGTACGTTCGCTTGTGCGCATGGAAAAAGAGCGCTGAAATATTGGGCCCTACGTCATCAGAGATAATTGTTTTCCATTGTCAATTAATTATAACGAGTTTGAACAGTTTCTGTTTTCTGTTTTCAAAAACATGGTCAGCCCCATTGGTTTCTAGCTATTAACTCTGCAAACATGTTCCATACATGTTGCGGAAATACATGGACTAGTTTTGATTGACAGGAAGGTACGTATACGAGACGCGGAAACACTTTCAAGAGGGCTGTTGAAGTACTGTTCGAAAATGGGAACTGACATTAAACACATCATTCTTCTCTTGGGTGTTTGTTTCTTAAGTGTTGCGCCGACAAGAAGTATGAAGTACTTTCAACTCCAATATCGTAAGTTTTTTGAGGCCTATATGTAACGTAACAAAACAAACCTTTTTTTTTAATTTGAAAGCTTATCTCAGGCCCAGAACTGTAAAATAACCCCGTAATTAAGGTGAAACCGTTAACAAAAAATAGTTTCAATATGGAGTTTTTTGTTTTTCTTTGTTTTTTCTCTTTTGTTTATTTTCTATTTGTGCAGTTGTAAATTTTTTGTGTATTTGTTTGTTTGTTTTTACCTTAAGCCGATTCATAAAGAATACAATTTTGGAGAAAATCGGTCTGAATTTCTTTGATTCAGTACGTCAATTATGAGCGAGTCTAAATCTAATCATTTATACTGTGCTTTAGGTCCTGTAATTTGATATAAAAGCACCTTATGAAACATTGCCCACAACACCAAGGAGGATCACCATTTTTGTAAGGATTCCAACTACACCCTCTCCTGGAATACCTATATAACTCAGATACTGAGTTACACTATCTTACACTTCCTTCATTTAGATATCAATGAATGCCTAACACCTGAAGTAAACTGCTTTGGAGATCGCTGCAGAAACACTCCAGGCTCATTCAATTGTGTCCCTTGTCTCCCAGGATTTCCGGTGAACATGAAGGCTTCTGCGTTGGTAGGAATGCGCAGAAACAATTCTGCGACACAAATTTCGTTGTTTTAGAATTTTAATTAAAAAAAATTGAATAGGAATAGAGATTTTCTAATTATTCCTCTATCTGACAATCATCACCCTCACCGTCATCACCTCCGCAGTCACTCATCATCATCATCATTATTCTTATCATCATCATTATCATCATCATCATCAGCAGCATCATCATTGCTATCATCATCATTATTCTTATCATCATCATTATCATTATCATCATCATCCCCCTCCTCCTTATCATCATCATCATTGCTATCACTGTTGCTACAATCTCCTATAACAACACCATTAACATACTACAAGGGAAAGATTTCTTTGAGCGAAGCACCTCAATCGTAAGTGGACTTCTTGCATTCTTTCTCTTGCCAAAATGTTTGTGTAAATCCTCTCTATAAGCGTAAAGACAATTAGCAACGACAAATTTGGTAGCTTTAAGGCATATTAAAAGAGAAAAGGGCTCACTTTCGGTTGACGTGCGTTAGCTGTTGTCAACGAGAAACACGTTTTCTCTTTTAGCAATAGTTAAAGGAGTGTGTAACTGCGATGAAAAAACTGAAGAGTGCCGGCGTGGAAAATGCAGATGCAAAAGTGCATTGGGATTTAGAAGAAATAACATGGGTCGCTGTGCCAGACCTTCAGGTGAGTAACTTTTCCTATCATGTTGGCCTCTCATGTCCACTATCTTACGCAATGCAATCTCGGGCTTATGACTAACTGGAAAAATAATTCTAAGCAGCAGTACCTCTTCGTTGAAGAATTTCACGCTTTGTCCGGTAAGTAAGCCTTTGTGGCTGTGTGTATAAGATGCCTAACTGTTTGGACAGGAGGATAAAATCTTTTAGACATTTCTCCACATGTTGGATTTTGTTGATTTTTTTTTGTTTTTTTGTTTTTTTGTTTTTTTGTTTGGTCCCATATGTCCAACAATTACTTGTGTATTACAAATAGAAGCAAAAAAATAAATTTATAACATCTATCAAATTATTTCTTTTTTTTTAATCCAGGATCCACCTTAACCGCTCGTCTGCCTTCGTCCAGTTCTTCTGATGTCTACAGTCACGTGACAGTACTCATCACTGCATTTCTTTGTAGCCTGACCTTCATAGCCTGGTCATTTAACTGAATCTCCTTCCTTTTGCTGCCAACTTTTCCTATTTTTTTGAAAGAATTTTGCATAATTTCGTAAAAAGCGTCAAGGTTTATTTCATAAAGAGGGCACCTTTCTTGTTTCAATGATCAGCAATTCAGTAATGGATAACCGGTGAGATTCTCATTCATGTGACACTTTTCTGCTTACCAAAACGTAATGAACTCTTACTATCAGTATGAAAACTTTATACAAATGGCTCTAAAACTGATAGCAGCTTGCAGCCTGTAACAAATTAAATGTGTAATTGGTAATTGCCTTATTTCCAAAGAATATATAACTGATGATATAAAATAATATATAGATTTAGCCAGGGCTAAAAGCGAAGCTCCTATTAACTCGAATTTATGATTTAAATCAAACAATAAACTTGTATTCCACAATTCAGTTAACTTTAGAACACATTCATGTGACTAATTTGAGGGAAAGGTTAAGTGATTTTAGAGAACAGTAATTTGCAAACAGTCAAAGCTAAGAGTGAACTTAATCTTACATCGAGTTGATAGCCTTATATACGTACACCCAAAAATAGCAATCATCTTCGATCACATTTAAGAGCGCGGACTCTTGATCACAGTAGATTAGGCCTGGAAAACAAATCAGGCGGAATTTTTTGCGTTCGACAAGTTTACTTTACAAAATCTTGCCAACAAGTCTGGGGATGTGTAAGCCAACCTTTTATACTTTTTATACATCACATCTGAGGTGAAACAGTACCATGAGGCGCTGTTTTTATCATACAGACCTCGGACAGAATGCAGTATTTCATAATTTTGCAATACAAATTGCACTCGCTCAATATTCAGGACGATCGAAGCACGTGTCGGCTTTTAGAGAAACCGTTAAAAAAATTTCCAAAATCACCTATACGGCTGGCCAGTTCTCACTTTTGACAAGCGCCAAAGTCGACTGTTTAAATTATGATTAATAGAGTTATACGCTTCAACATAATAAAGAATTTATTATGTTTATTTTTTATTTAATGTTTTTATAACGATGTGTAATCTTCAAAAGCGTTTGATACGCGCGGCATTTTGACTACTCCTGCATGCAAGCGATGTTCATGAGCGACTGAAAACAAACGGCACAGCGATAAAAATTGCAAAAGAGACTACCAACAATCAATAAAAGGACAATAATTCGGTGAAACATATACAGAGACAACAATTTTCATTCACGAACTCAAGACAGAAAATCCTTGTTTATGTTGTTTTTCATTTTGTAAGCCGGCTTCCCGGTGTTTGCTTTTTCAAAGATGAACTCGAGGCAAGAAAATCGCTCAAAGCTTTCTTTTACAGCCAAAATTATAACGAAATATTCTTTGGAACGTTTTCTTTTTATTCGCGGTAAGAAAATGACTAAAGGCTTTTTAAAGTTTTATAAGCTTATAATCAAACCTGATACTCGGTCAGATCATTGTCTCAAATCTTACAATTAAAAACGTGCATAAACTAAATAAAACCTAAAACCTAACTATGAGGCGCTGTTTTTATCATACAGACCGCCTGACCTCAGACAATTAGCAGTCAGTTCCACAATTTTTCAATACTAATTCCATTCATTCAATACTCAGGACCATCGAAGCACGCGTGGGCTTTTAGCGAAACCGTTCAAAAAAATTCCAAAATCACCTATCAAGTTTGCAAAGAAATTTTAACAGAGTTACACTTCAACATAATAAAGAATTTATTGTGTTTATTTTTAATTGATAGTTTTATGACCGTCACGGCGATGTGTAATATGCGCGGTACGTTGAGTACTCCTGCAAGGGATGTTTATGAACGACTGTAAACAAATAACGGCAAAGGGCGGCAAAGCGATGAAAATTACAAAAGACAACTAACAATAAATAAAAGATCAGAAATATAATTCGGTAGAACATTTACAGAGACAACAAGTTTCATTCACGAAAACAAGTATTTAAGTGTCTATAAGAATCCTAGAGTCTTTAAGCTTAAAAATTAAGTTTAATTTTAAGCCGCCGGCTTCCCGGTGTTTGCTGTTTTCCTCGATGAACTCGCGACAAGTAAATCGCTCAAAGTTTTCTTTCTACAGCCAAAATAATATCTAAATATTCTTCGGAACGGTTTTTCTTGCTATGTGCGGTGAAATATCGACTAAAGGCTTTTCAAAGTTCTGTAAGCTTATGTCAAACCTCATACTAGGTCAGATCAGTGTCTCAAATCTAAATACAAACGTGCATAAACTAGCCTCAAAAACTGCGCTCGACTTCATGAAAACAGATATAAATACAATGATAACTCAGGCTTACCATATTTCGAGATGCAGCTCCTGAAAGCTATCAAGTAATACGCATCCAGCAAGGTGAAAAACAAAAACGATGCCATCCGAAATCGGATTTCCTACTTTGACAAGCAGCGCATTTCTCAACGAAAAATTCAATAAACAAACCAGCCATGAATAACGTTAACAGAAGACTCTTGGTAGCAGCTGTATTTCATTTTGTACATCCAGTGAAAAAAGACAGTTATTAAAAACATCACAAGTTGACACAAAACTCTGTCAGCTTCCGTCAGCTGTTGAAGCAAACAAGTTTCAAGATGTATGAATTTTCCGCATGAACTCACCTGTCAAATTTTGACCAATCAGGGCATAAAAATTGGACGTGGAGCGTGACCAAACCGTGACTATCCTGAGAAAAGTGAAAACCATCTGTTTTCCCTTCTTGCATTTTTAAATAACTGGCTGAATTTTCGCTTCCGAGGTCAGTTTGAAATCAAAATGTTAATATTGCTGGACCATAATGACATAAACACAGCATATTTCAAATGAATTTTTAAAAAAAAGTGAGCCTGCGATCATCTGAAAACTAGTAACTTGTCAGCGGATAACTTCAAAAAAATACTCGCCCTGGATGGGTCGACACCTGAGCCCGCGATACGGCCAGGTGATACTGGTCAGCGGATACCTTGTCTTGACAGCTGTCAATTGATCATTGATAGTTTTCTCCTAGGCTCCCTTGGCTCCCAAACTAGCTAGAAAGTGTGAGATTGAACATTGGTTTCCCTGTGGTGCGGAGGGACGGTCGCTCGCTCACTCGCTCGCTCGGTCGGTCGGTCACGTGATTACCAAATTTTCTGGGATGGGTAGATTACATTAGCAATGGGGCTGCGCCCACGCGCGCGCTTCGCGCGCGCGAGGAGCTCCGCTATCAAAACCTGTCCACACGGTAGCTGAGAAACGCGTTTTTATTGAAGGAAGAAGCACCAGACAGTTAAGGCAGTCAATTAAACATTGTATGTAAATGAAAATCGTTATAATAAAATCCCTTTAGCGAACTGAAGTATTCAATTCCTCTGAGGTTCTGTCTCTCCGATTAAAGGAATAAGAAAAGGCAGTAGTTTATCATAGAAAGATTCTCAGTCGCAACTGCTTATACCACTAGGGCCAGGCCCCCGAGGTATCCCGTGACCATGACACCGAGGTAAATGCTGTAAGAAGAGGAATGGGTCCAACCAGTTGATAGTGCAAGAACTATGAAACAAAACATGGCAAAACAGCGATAAGCTAAAAAGTAAACTGGCGCTCACGTTTAAAGACGTAGCTGTCAGTAACAATTAAACGTCCATTTGAATCGTAGTTCCAGGCAACAAAAAATAAAGATTAACTGGCCGCTTAGTAGAGGTTTACCTTTAATACATTTTGCTTTTGGTCTTTCTTCGTGGCATATCTCGTTTTCTTTGCAAGTTATATCCGCACATGTGATAATGGCTATTAGAAAAAAAAGAGAGCTTGTAAATAAGCTTCAGTCACTACTCGCGTTTGTATTTGAAGAACAAAAAACCTAACGTTAATAAGAATAACATTTTAGTGTAAGAACGTCCACTGCTCAAGATTAGCATCCAGTTACAGCTCGCTCCACCGCAAGAACTTTTGAGAGGCAGACTTGTAGCAAGTTTTGAAACGTTTTGAGAAATCTCGGGCGACTTGTGGAAAGTCTGATGACGTGACACTACCCATATTTGGTTAGTGTCTGATTAGTTGAACCAAATTGTTAGCAAGTCAGAAGCACTACCCAGATCTGGGTACTGAGTGACGCGTCAACAGTATGGAATTTCCGCGCTTGTTTCTCAGACGTTATTTGGCGGGAAACCCTGTTGGCACAAGGAAACTTTTCCGGATTCTGGAATCCATAGTACCTAATATAAGGCAATAGCTTAATTAGTTGCTTACTAACATTCAAAACCACCCACCATCACAGCCATTTCCATTCTTTACGAATCCTTTTTTGCATTGGCATTTATATGATCCTGCTCGATTGATGCATTGTTTACCAGCTCCAACACACGGGTTCTTTTTTTCTTCGCATTCGTTTATATCTGTCAACAGTAAAAGCTATTTCGTTGGGTAGATAAGAGCTCCTTTGAAAAATTTTAGGCTTACTAATATTAGTTACGTAATATATATTACTCACTGGCTACTTTTAACTTGCTTTTGGGCTGTTTCTAGGGTAGCAATACTATCAAGAATAATGGTTGAAAGTTGCGTAGATTTAGCATGCTTGATATGTCTTCGTTTTTCAGCACGCTGTGTCACAAGGCGTCTTCATAAAATCTTTTTAAGTCGCCCCCTCCAATTAACGGTGTCCTGCAGCAGTTCCAGGGTCCTCTTTGCTTAACTCGGAGAGAGAAAAAAGGTTTTTCCCGATATCCAAAGTAAGAAAAGTTTATGAGTCAACAAACGGGTTCTATTCGTCAAATTTACCGAATTTACTGCTTGCATGTTATCTCAAATCGGCGACTCCACAGGGTACAAGGTTTCTTAATTTTGTTACGATAAATAAATATAAAGTAAAAACATTATACATAACTAACTATTAACTAACTAACTAACTAACTAAAAAACACCAAATAAATAAGTAGATGAACAAACAATGATTTATAATAGTAAAAACTCCACGCTCTCAATGCCGTTCCTCATCTATCGCAAGCCTAAAAAACGGGCCCCAGTTGCTCAGAAGTTTGATGACGCTATCTAATGGATAAATCACTATCCAGCGGATAACTTAATAATTGGTTTACCAAATACAAATCAGCTGGATAGTGATTTATCCGCTGCGTGGATAGCGCTATCATTGTTTTTAAGGAGCCAGAAAAAGGAGAAAAAAGGTAAAACTGTATTAAGAAATTATAATTACCACAAGAAACCTTGAAGAATATCCGAGAAGTACAAGATGTTTCAAGTCACGGATCTCAGTATTTCTTCTAACTATAATACAAGGCATCATACGTACCAATACATTTGTCTTCCTCTTCAGAGTATCTAAATCCATCATTACAAGAACATTTTGAGCTTCCTTTTGGACAGTCTCCATTCCCGTAGTCCTTGCATTTACAGTCTGCAAAAAGTCGACATTTAACAATTAGTCGCCTAAGGCAACGTGAATATCGGCGAATAGTCACCGAGACGAAGTCGAGGGTACTATTCGCCAATATTCACGTCGCCTGAGGCGACTAATTGTTTTAATATAATTACATTGATGATTATTCGAGAAAATAAAATTATTGATCAATTTCCGACCCCGAAACATCAAAAAATTTGGCTGCCATTTTGAAAACTGCTAGCCTTCGATGCTATAATCACCGCGTGGTGATTATAGCGGGATAGTGCGAAGCTCCTAGCCAATCACAGCGCTCTATTTTCGATAGTCATCGATGTAATTATACTAAGAGGTTATATATCATTGATGTACATGGTTTATAGGTACTGCTGCCCCGGGAGAAAGGGGATGATTTTCGAGCAGCTTAACTTATAGAGGGTGGGATGCGGAGGTATGAAAACGATGTCGAGAAAAAATGCCCCTCCAATTTTTTAATGGAAAAGCCCAAGGGAAGGAAGAGCAATCATATAGGGCGATGTAAGATTCAATTGCACGTGCTTAGAAAAATGACGACACTTCAAAGTTCCAGCTGTAATTCGAATAATAGCGGAAGGACTGCTTAAGATTGGGTGCTCGAATCTCAGTCATCAGTTTAAATTTAAGCTCATTTTTAGCTATTTGCTGAATTCTGATCAGTACAGAACCAATAGTGTTTAAGACCTTACCACAGAAGCCGCTCTCGTTCGTTGGTTTGCCGTTTTTCGCAAATGCATTGATGGCTTCCCACAGTGTTGTTACACTTTGCGAAGCAAGGTTTCATTTCCGAACATTCGTCGATATCTGTAGATTATAAATATTAAGTATCTCTTTGTATATTGCGCCTAATATTAAAACATACAAGTACCCTCTCCCTTCCCCCCCCCCCCCCCCCCCAAAAAAAACACTCATATTCTGGAAAGAACTCATCTGGTTCGCGTCAAACAAGTTTATAATGAGCCGAACAGAAGACAGAAATGGAAAGAATTTGTAGAACATACGCGCAGGCTGTTTTTATGTGCAATAAAAAAACCGGTTTAAGACAAAAATTGATAAAATCGAAACCCTGTTCAACACCAAAATCCCGAAAAACATACCCTGACTGGCCGCACGTCCCCATTAAGCCCATATAAGGAAGTACCCCCCCGGGGGGGGGGCGAACCTTTACAGGTTCACCTTTTACTTTACCCTATATGGCTTTTGCAACGGGTTCGATTTTGCTCCTGCAGCCTTTTCAAGGAACCGAATTCTGTTGAAGTTTTAGAGGGACAAAAACGTTCACGACCATCTGCTAATTCAAGATCTGCCATGAAAGTTACGAACAATGTTTTGTTACATTTACAACACATAAAATGCAAGTTAAACATTTTGTGTCGGTCCTGATCATAAACACCTGTAAAGTAACTTGATTGGGCTTTGTACTCAAAATAAATTTATATCCGTATAATCAGAAAAATCTTACAATCTACTAAAGACTATCTTACCTTCACAACGCTTAAGCTTTTCTTGTTCCTTAACTTCCTCAAAACCTTTCATACAAGCACAGTAATAAGATCCACTTGGTAATTTTTTGCACTTGCTATATCGCGGGCACGACAGTCCTTTTTGATCGCATTTGGCCAATGCTGTAAAAGAACATAGCTTTCAAGTGAATCCATAGAAACAATTCATATTACCAGAAGCAAATAGTGTTTGCAATACCTTAAATCATGTTATTATTCATTCAAAATATTTCCGCGATTCTGATTGGCTAAAGGGACACGTTTAATTCACCATAACCAGTTACTGATGACCAAATTTGGAAGAATTTTGACTTTAACGAGGAAATGACGTCAAAAATGCAGTGTTTTCGCAGGTTAAGGCACCGTTAACCGAGAAGACCTGGGGACGAGGTTGAGTTGTTTTGATTGTGAACTTGAAAAATGGCGGACATTTCACTCGTTTCAAGAGTAAGAACTAGGTGGAAAAGTAGATTAAAACATGGCAAGAACAGCAAGAAGACAACTCGAAGGGCGACATCTGCTATTTGAAGAATATTTGCGGGGCTGGACAAACGTAAACGTACACTATCAAAGATGAACTGAACATCGATGGATCGATGGAGGTAAGCATGTTTTAGCTACGTTTTCAAACTAGGAATTATTTTGAATGAATAATAAAACAGTTATTGAATTCGGCTTTCGTATCTTATGAAGAATTATGGAGATCTCGGAGGGTGTTATCCGCCTCGGCCTACGGCCTCGACGGATAACACCCTCCTCGATCTCCATAATTCTTCATAAGATACTCAGCCTCATTCATTAACTGTTAAATAATATCAGTTAAAGTATTTTACTCCAGGGCAGATCAAATAAAATGTAATTCTGGCATTTGTGTAGTTATTATTAATATTAGATGATGGAGCCACATTATAAACGGGACTTGGGAAAGAAGAATAAGGGCCTGACAATTTAAAAAACAATAACCCGAGTTTACATGCAATCTTACAAACACGACATTCCGAGGTGTACTTTCAATATTAGTGAATCGTAACTTCGAATGCTCTTCTACTCTCACTTGCTGTTCTTGCTGCAGACTTTCAGTGCTGGGGCTTTCTTATTTGTCACAAAAATAAAAGCATCAACAACACACTGTCATTGAGGGACTCGCTGCTTTGTCTTTAATTTATCATACTTTTACTGATATGAATACTTACGAACGCATTTGCCATCATAGTCCAGGTTTAGCCCCTTCTTGCATACACATTCATATCCATCTGGTCGGTTCTTACACACCCTATCCATGGAGCAACTGAACTTCTTTTCCTTGCATTCATCGATATCTGCGACAAGAATAGTGACATTTCACTGATATTTGTCCAGTGTAAAATGTATCTAGACAAAGTTCAGGATCTACCAAGCCAAGAGCCATTTTATGGCTCTTGACCAAGCACATGAGAACTTAATTTTGGATTTCGCATTGTCGCAAAAAAAGTTGGATTTCCCTGATTGTCTAGCGGCCGACTAGCTGCTTAAAAGCAGGTACCTCAAGGCAATAACGTTTCTGCTTGCCGACACAATGACCTGGAAATTGCTGGCCCTTTAAGTATTTACTTGATACATCTATACATGTTTAATCACAGTCAACGCGAAAATTTGTTGTTCCACTACCAGGGGAAATTTTTTTCCAGTACCTCGGACATTTACACACTTTTTTTCGCTCCACCTAAGGGAATCCAGATTCAGGAATCCGGCATCCTGCTTTGGAATCTAGAATCATAATACAGCTCAAGGAATTCGGAATCCCAATGACGATTGGAATCCGGAATGCAAGTACCAGAGGCTTTCTTTCAATAACAAATCTGTACTTAATTCTATAGATATAATACCAAAATAAATAAAAGGCATGATCATCCATGACATAGCTAAAACTTTTACCTGCACAAGTCCTCGCATCTCCTTCTCCAACAACCTTGAAACCCTTAGCATCACATGCGCATGCGTAAGATCCGTCCCCTTGCTTTAGACAATGCAGTGCTGACGGACAAACATCTCCTGCCTTTACGCATTCATCCGTAGCTGTAATGATTTTTTGCCAATTAAATTATACACCAGGGTAAAAGAGGCAAAGAGGATCAAAGTCTCTTGTTTAAGTAAGGAACGTGACTTGAACCCGGAGTTCTAGGTGTTTTATCAACAGCTTGTTCACCATTGCAAGCTTCCAAACACTCTTATGCACGTAAATTTTACATAGTGTGCTGCTGCTATTGATTTTGAAAATCAGATAGTCGCAAATGTTAAGAACGTTCTTCCAGCAGGAAAATCCTTACGACTTACGGAAACACGCTGACTTCGAGTTCTTGTCACGATATGCTAATTTCTTTACGTTACTATTACTCTTACGTGACTGGTTTCCATAGTTACTGCCTTATTTATATGCATGCTGTTAACCGCTATATCAGTTAAAAGCACTTGTATAACCAAATTCAGTTAGTTGATATCGCCATTAGTCTTAGGAAGAATAAAGACTTAAACACATGACTTTCCTGTTCTTGACTGCACTCAGGGACAAAAGGAAATACTTAATACATACTTTTCTTCCATCTTTCTACAATGTAAATGGCCGTCTCAGTCAAGCAAGATTGTTGAGATCCAGAAATCTTGTTACCATGGTAACCTGACGTCACACTTCTCCTCTCTATCCCCATACAGGGAACGATCTTTTGATCTGAGCTGCGGCTGCGCCTGCAGGTGTTTTTTGCGTAGACTCATACTAGTACCAGAGGCCTTGTTTATCAATAGTCAATACAGATATATTAACATAATATAAAATAGGCATGATCATCCATGACAAAGCTAGAAAGTTTACCTGCACAATTCCTCGCATCTCCTTCTCCAACAACCTTGAAACCCTTAGCATCACATGCGCATGCGTAAGATCCGTCTCCTTGCTTTAGACAATGCAGTGCTGGCGGACAAACATCTCCTGCCTTTACGCATTCATCCATAGCTGTAATGATTTTACCAATTAAATCATACACCAGGGTGAAAAGAGGCAAAGAGCATCAATGTTTCTTGTAGGCAACTTGACTTGAGCCCATCAAGATCAACCGCTCGTTCACCACGCTTCCAAATACTCTTATGCACGTAATTTTTGCATATACTTTTTGCTTGCTGCTATTAATTGATTTTGAAAATCAGATTGTTGCAAATGATAAGAACTTTCTTCCAGCAGGAAAATGGACTTACGGCAACACATGCACTGACTTAGTAGAATTCTTGTTATATTGATTAACTAATTCAAGGAATCCTTTGGTACGTGGGGCCCGGAAATTGTCAGTGAACCATCCTTTTTGATAAATTATTGTTTTTGTTGAGATATCATAGTCCTATTTGTCATAAACTCGACGGGTTGAGTCTCGCTGTCAAGGGTTAGCCGCTCTAGCTTTAAGTTGTAGTTAACTAAGTCATTAAGTATTTACCTGCACAATTCAGTCCGTCTCCTTTATATCCTGGTTTACAGGAGCAAGAGAAGGCCAAGACGGTATCCTTGCAGACAGCATTTTTATCACAGTCATGCTTCTTGGTAGAGCATTCATTTATACCTAAGAGATGGTGATAAGTACTAATATAATGGTAATTACATCACTGTCTTGCTAGCCTAACTTATAAGACTCTTTAATTCATTAATCATTCCAGGATTATTCTAGTCCGAGGCGTTGATCTTTACGTAATGATCCGGGTAAGGTGGATAGCAATTTCTTTTGTTATGCGGCAACGATGCTTTCCCCACATAGGAATGTTCTCATTTTTACACAGAGAATGCATAAACCTAGATGAAGGCCGTTTACACAATAACATGCATTTACACTCCACTTTGAAAGGGTCTTTTTTGTGTGTTAAAAGATTTTGACCAATCACAAGAGTTGAAAACAATAGCCAAGAAAAGTCTATGTTCCCCACATAGGATTTCTTTGTTATTCAAACTGAGACCAGATTTTGTTATATGGAAGATGGTTGAAAAGTAAGGATGAATATATGTACCGCTTTATGAAGTTTTGTTAACTTTTGCTGTTTAAGCCAATCAGAAGTAAGTACTATACAGACAATAGAAAAGTTAGCACCTTTTTTGCATTCCAACATGTTCGTTGCCGTTATTGCTATCGTTCTTATCTGGATCGTTTCTTAAAAAGGAATTAAAGACACCATATCGTTTCCCATTTAAATCTGACTAGGATTATGAATTTGTAAAAAGCTAGGTAATAAACAGTAAAATGTAATTTACAATATATGCATACATCATCTAAAACTAGGCAAGAAATCATTCCGCCCTATTCCGGCAGCGCTACCTTAAAATACATAATGTTTGCTTACTGAAGGATTTAAAATTAAACATTTAACATTGGATGGCAGAGAATTGAAGAGGGTGGGTCGGTAAAACGCGAAACATCGTTACTCAATTCGTTTTGCAGCCTTGTAGAAAACATGTTTCACGTTTATTATTGCCCTAAGCTTAAGTCTGGGGCGTTGCTCATCAAAAAGACATTTCATCTAAACACAACATATCGATCGTTTTTCCTTTATTCTATATATAAACTATGAACAACAACTTAGAATGATTTTTAAACCATCGCCGGCCTCATAAAAAGAATGTGTTAGGCTAAGTTTACACTATACCGGAATCAGACTCGTTCCCAGTCCCTACCTAATTGTTCTTCAAAGGCGATGAAAGACTGGGGAGAAATGATGTCAAGGTCGAGGGGCTGGCTTGCATCAAGGGCCTTTCCTTGATGCAATGCGTGTTAGCCAAAACTGCCTCAGGAGCGACTGGGAACGAGTCTGTACCGGAATCATGCTTTTGCGCCGCCACGGAAATCATAGCGGATAAGTCCTCTCTTCACACACAAGAACAGTTCTGAAGGGCGCGGCCTCGAAAATTATTTTTCTTGTTCCTGCTAGCTGTAAATTGGTCTAAAAATAAGGTGAGGCTCACCCTCCGGCTCTTTATATCCCCAGGTCTCCCAGCACCCCTCGGGTACCCCGGCTCCCCTGAACCTACTGGGCCCCTTCCCTAGATTCGCAAAGTGTCCTAAAAACTTACCTTTACATTTCTGGTCAGCTATTCTTTTCATTCCATAAAGTATATCCAAAGTTGCAGCTACTCCAGTTTTCTTTGGATAATTTTTATACTTTGTAATGTGTCGTTGCAAGTGTTCCTGCAACACTCTGCAGTTTTTATTGGGCGTGTCCCGGGAAATATCTGTAAAAGAATTAGGCGATCTTTTTATCTGCTTCTCAATTACGTATCTCAATGAATAAAAGGCGTTCTGGATCTCGGTAACTTGGCACCTACGCCTCCTTAAGGCACAATTTTATCCTAAACGAGAAGGGAGGGGTACGCGGTCAGTTACCCATGCCAGAAACTTCAATTGATCCGGCGTTGTTAGACGGGATAAGGGGGGAAGGGGGGTGTGGTACGCACGTTTTACAGACATTAAAAAGTACAAAAAGTAGAAAAACGCGTCACGGAAATAAAAATTCCGTGCTCAAGTTTCCCGGAAATTTCCAAACTAAAAGGACAGTATTTCGCGGAGTTCAGTTCCGTAGTTTAACTTTTTGCGAAAATCAAAGACACTCATTAAATTCCATACTACACAAAAAATCGTTTTAGCTTTATTTATTCCCTCTTATCAGAATGCGCATGATGTTCAGGTTTTTTCTTTTATCTTTTGCTTTAGAAAATTCTTCTCTTGATTGAATTAAGTACAGTGTAGGACATGTTAGATTAAAGACTTACGGTCTTTCCTTTCGCTATTCCCCAATGTCAAATTGCTTGTGAAAAAACAGATGAACAGCAACGTGACAATCCATTTGGTAACAGTTCCCATTTCAGGGATATTTCTACACTGTCAAGCTCTCGAATCGGTTGAGGAAATGTGTCATTAGTTCTCCACTTATCTTATTTCCTTTGTATGGTCAATTATCTTTTGTTTCGTGCTAATTAAATCTAATTACCAGAGAAATTGATAAACCCGGTGCGTAGTTAAGTTGAAATTGTCTTTTTTGCTCGATCCTTGGTACCCGTTTCTATTCAATAATATAACAAATTCATCCTATTTCCTATCATATTTCGGTCCATGTAGGTATCGTTCCAAAGCCCGGTCGTGTACCTATTTGTTGGAAAAATTAGCAATTGTGACGTCGGCAGTTAGTGGGTTGCGCGCGTTTTTTTTATTTATTATTGTGGGCGATCCTTTAAGAGAAATTGGCTGATTTTTTTTTTTCAGTTTGCTTTGACAAGGAAATCTAAATCGCGTTCCGAAGAAGTAGCATCGTCAGCAAATAGCTTGATTCTGACAGCGTCCTCAGCTGAAAATATGAATTTGGTAACCTGACGTAGCTGAACTTCGAGATTTGCCTAGGTTCCTGTCCTTCAGATAACAAAATACAGTGGGTCTTTTGGTCAGTTTATAAGCACGAGTAAGGGGCAGTTATATAATACAGGAATGACTTTCATTCCGGAATTAGTTTCGTTCCGAGAGTGACGTAGTGCATTCACATGATAAAATCGAACGGCTCAGCCTAAGCCGTTCTCGTGCGCGTGGTTTTCGCGCCATATCAGATAAGCATGCGTCACTCGCCCCAGCTACACGATTTGCGATTTGCAATAATCCAGCGCGAAGTTCGTTTCCAGTCATATTTTGCAGTCATCTACCATATGCATTTACTTGCAAAATCTGGCGACGAGGAAATTAGAAAATTTGCGTCACTAACAATTATTTAGTGTTGGCATGGTAACCGATAACTGAGATTCGAGCACCCAATCTTATGCAGTCCTTCCGCTATTACTCGAAGTACGGCTGCAACTTTGAAGTGTCGTAATTTTCCTAAGCACGTGCAATTGAATCTTACATCGAAGGCGCGGATCCAGGGGAGGTGAAATGGGTGAATTTTCACCTCCCTTTTTTCTGAGCCCCCTTCCTTTTTTTTTCTTATCCCTCAAATATTGAAGTAATATTTGATGCACAGACCTCAAACACCTTAACCAGGCTTTGGTTTTATTACATCATTACAAAAATTCACCCCCCATTTCAAAATTCTGGATCTGCGCCTGCATCGCCCTATATGATTGCTCTTCCCTTGGGCTTTTCCATTAAAAAATTGGAGGGGCATTTTTTTCATTTCCCGACCCTCCAGCTTTTTAAGGGAAAAACCTTGAGGACGAAGTCGATCTATAATTAGCCATTTTATACTTAGAAATGTTCTCCATATTACTAACTTGCTCTCCTTTAGTAAAACTTTGCTTATTCTTGGGCAAAAAGCTCGACATCGTTTTGATACCTCCGCATTCCACGTTAATTTAACGTTCAAACTATCAACTGCATGCAGTACAACTCTGAACCGGTTGTACTGAACTCTATAATCAAACTCGGTCGCAACCACGCAATGAAATAAACACACACTCGGAACACTTAGTTCAAAAACACAATGATTTGCTTTAATTGAAAAGGAGCCATTTGGTCCTTAACGAAGAAAAAAAAATAAGGAGACAAGAAAGAAAAGCTAATCGAATTATTACACTTGACGGTAAAAATAGCAAGAAGGTCGAATTATAACATTGATCAGAACACGTCGCGTAAACAAAATCACCGTTCCCCGAAACCACAAAGCGGCTCCATCTTTATTCGCAGTTCAATTTAGCATTTCACTTTTGAAGACCGAAGGGCAATTTTGCTGTTTAAGGTAAAGATTAAGCTTATCGAAATGTTTAAACTACACGAAAGAATGCCAGGGATGCTATCCGCTGAATATCAAGCGATAGTCCCCCTAAAATTTTTCATAATTATACATAATTATGCGAATGTTTAGACAATCAACCAATCAAAATCACTACCCGGTTTTCGGGTAGTGAGTGACATCACTGGACGGCATTAAGGTGGCTGAACACAGTTTTGGCAGTTTATGAGTATATGTCATTTGCCAAATTATAGCAAGAGAAGGGTCGCAGCTCACAAGCTGAGACTTGGCATATGAAAAATATACTGATGAAAGATTTTGATTAACAGGTAAAATTTGACATTTTCGTAGTTTCCATGGCAACATGAACGATTGAATACAACCTTAAAATTTCCCTTTTGCTCAGTTTACAGAAAATTCACTCATTAGATTTTCCTATAAACTTGCATATAGCTTACTATAATTAATCATTACCATTTGAAACTTATTTGACCAAATTTTAACAGAGGGGTTTTTAGATAATCAATAATATAATTGTACTGTAATTATTAAATGTTTCACAAAAATCGTCTGTTCAACTTCCATTTTAAAGTTCTCATTATCTAAAATACGATAAAATTAAAAATTCCTCCAAATATCACAAAATTTTAATGAGTGGATTTTGAGAAATCGTCTTCTTTTTACCATTGCTTTTTCGCCGCTGTGTTTGTTTGAAACACTCGCCGTCACACGAGTTACCGCTGACCGCCCGCAAAACTGTGTTCAGCCACCTTAACGGCCGGTCGATTCAGACGTTGTTGAGAGGAGAAAACGACTCGAAGCAATCGGATGAATTTCAGGCTAGAAAGACTGATTGTACAGTCGGCAATATATATTTATTTTATATCAAGCCATTTTTTCGGTAAGAAGGACGCTGAAAACCTTGCATTGCGTGACCAAGGGCTCCGCGTGGCGGCGCACTTGTTTGCTGATGAGATAAACACAGAGTCGGATTTGGTTGGAGAAAATTTGGCCACAAAAAGGTGACGAACTTTATTTTCAAGATCTGCCAATATATAATAAACTAAGTATCTCTTCAGCAAAGGTGGGGGAAAAAACCGCCAACCACTAAGACAAGAAAGAGAAACACACTAGGAATTAATTCGTATTTTTAATGAGCACAAATCTAAATATAACTTACGTGGTGAAAGGGCCCTTAATATACCATCTGTTAATACCACAAAATATGGTCTTCATTCCATAAGATACTTTGGCCCTAAGTTATGGAATTCTATATCAAATGATCTACATAAGTTAAACCTGAAGGAATTTACATTCGCTATACGAAATTTAACTTTCTCATCTTACTGCTGCTCCTTTTGTAACACCTAGTGTTGTTATAATTTTAAATATAGGTTCAGAAATTGACTCTATCTAGTTATTAATATCATCATCATTAGTAATTTTTACTTCTGTAAATTGAAATTGTATAGCTTATTTAATTTTGTTAAATTACCATTTTGTTATTATATTATGCTAACTTATTGTAACACTTACTATTATATATATACTATTATATTGTACATATTTTTCGTCGAAGATAATAGCATGTATTTGCTATCGTAAATTCCAAGTCAAATAAAGTTTATTGTCATTTGTCATTGTCATTGTCACGTCTATTGCGCGCTAGTTCAGTTAGTTTTAGTCTATGCCGCACATATCGTTCTAAAGCCCGGTCGTGTACTTATTCTTTGGACAAATCAGCGACTGTGACGTTTGCGCGCGCGTTTTCTTGTGCGTTATCATGAAAAAATCTCTAACGAAGATTGAGATTGAATGACGTTTTGGAGGTTTGCATTGGCAAAGAGTCACCAACCTACAACACATTCCAAAACAGCACTAACATCATCAGACAGAATTTGATGCTATAACGTTCTAAGCATTCAGATAAACTGCGCCCCGTCTGGGTTATGTAAGCAAGCTTTAATGAATTGAAAAAGAAAGAAAAAAAGAAAAAAGAAAACTGAGAAAGCAAGAAGGCTACGTGGCTACGCGGCTAGCCCTAACACTGACACTTACCCCAACACTAAACCTAACACTAACACTAATCCTAACCCTAACCGTAACCCAAATCCAAAACCCTGGGGTATGTGGCTACGTGGCTACGCGAGAGGTAATAGCTTCGAAGTGGCCGCGTAGCCAAGTAGCCACTGTTATTGGGGTATAGCTTCGAAATGGCCGTGTATTCTGCAGTTAACACCTTTTTTAATGAGATTAGAAACATAAATTCAACCAAAGATAAAGTTGGAAGTATAAAAGTATCAAGAAGTCAACGTCAGTAATCTTAGCTTAAGGCGCACACAGGTTTGCGTTGGCAATATTGCGCATGGAAGACACCGAAATAAAGAAAATCAAAACGCAGAATTTTGCACAAAACAATTTATTTTCTTTCTTGTTCAACCAGCTCACCACTTGGTTCTGGCGAAGTAAACTATACTACGTAAACTATATTCAAAGCGTATAGGGTACATTTTTTTTCTTTTACATGTCCGATCCGTTATAAATGTCAGGAGTAGGCTAACCGAGGTGTTTTTGTTTAATAATCCATTTTCTAGCCTCTTACTCCTATGACGAACGATGAAATTTCTCAAAGAAAAAAGAGAAATTTAGGAACTGAGGTGGCAGTCGGCAGGATGAGTTCTTTATGCCGTAAAGACCACGCTCCAAAAAGGCATAAGTATGATGACTTGAATGCAGATATATGAAGAATGGGCCAAGCTCGTTTGATCCTTGAGACTGAAACCTAGGTTCAAACAATAGAAACATGTGATGTTTCTATTTTACATCATGGAGGAAATTATAATTATGTCAATAATTCTTGTAAAAACAAAATCCAATTTTCCGGTTTTGCAGTTTGGCACAAAAGTTAAAGTCATTTGGCTTGTACATGCAGACTTAAATACGCTGACCGCTATATTGAGACATGCAGTCTGCGGATGATTAAAGGTGATGTTACAAGAGACGATTCGCAACTACGATTTTTAGCCCAACACAGCCTTGCAACATAGGGCCATTTATACGAGGAAAAATAAGACGCGTATTAAATAAGACGTGAACTTTCCGTATAAACGGCACATTTCGTCTAAAATAAGACGCGACTTAGCTAAGACGCGTCTTATTTTAGAACAGCCCTTAACACCTATTCTTAGATAAGACGCGTCTTAGCTAAGACAAGAAAAACTTCGTATAAATGACCTTCGCGTCTTACATAAGACGCGAACGCATAGTACGCATGCGTTAATTTTTGGCGGGAAAATTTGGATTGGCGTTGTATTGCTGTTGCTACGGGCAACATTCACATGAAAACGAGTCAAGAACAGAAATAAGACACGAACCATTTATACGAGGTGTTTTCGTCTTAAATAAGACATGCTCGTATAAATGGTCCAGTTCGGGTCTTATTTAAGACGCGTCTTATGTAAGATGCGTCTTATTTTTTGTCGTATAAATGGCCCTATTGTTCCAACATTGCAACGCTTTGTTACGCTAAAAATCGTCGTGGCGAATCGTCCTGTGTAACGTCACCTTAAGAGCTAGAATAATTTTTAAAGGATAAACCAGTGAGCAGCACCTCTGCAAACTTCTTAAGTTGTAAAAAACTTTTATTTTCTCCTACATGTTTCGTGTGACTAGCGCACACTTCATAAGGGAGTTTTACGATACAACTAAGCGTACCTGTATATATACCTAAAAACACCTACGGATTTGCGTAAAGGAACTGCAAACCTCGTGGTTATACATCTAGGAAACAGGCGGAAAAATATTTAAACGGTGTGACTTGTTCGTAATGTTTTTGGGCCCACAATTTTCAGTGATTTTAGCTAAAACTGTGGGCCCCCCAAAGATGACTAAGTTTTGGACAAATCGTCTCTATAATACAACTGTAGTAAAGGTACCCTGGGTGCCAGAGACTTTTCTAGCGCGGTTTCCAGTTTCTGTCAAGTCTTTATAGCTTCGCCCCTCGTGAATTCGGCCTACGGCCGAAGATGTGTCGGCCTTCAGCCAACACCAAAAATTCCCGCTGCACGCGAGGAAAACCTCTGGTACCCAGGGCATAGTAAAGACAGTTAGAACTCGGGCAAATTTGGTAGCGTCAAGGTGCTTTCAAATGATAAAGACCTCATTTCCATTTGACGTGCGACGCTCAAAAACGCCTTTGCTTATGCTCCCTAATTATTCTCTTTTTTGCACAATATTTTTGTTAGGTAATATTTGATGAGAATTTTAATCTGAGAACAAGGAAAAAATGGCAGAGGGACTGAGTCACCACATGCTTACCCGGTGGTCTGACACATCTGCCTTTGTTGTTTCTTTTGTATCCCAAAGCAGTTTTACATCTACATTTTCCACGTTTGCATTCTTCAGTTTTTTCATCGCAGTTGCAAGCTCCTTTAACCCTAACTTAAATCCAAAATTACATAGATTATTATTATTTTACCTTAACCAGGTGATCTGTGACGTCACTGCAGGGGCCTGAGGAAAGAAATTTTAACGTGACGTCAGTGACGTCACCGATCACCTGGAAGAAGTACATATTTAAAAGAGGCAGCGTGGCCAAGTGGTCAGCCCGTCGGACTCGCAATCTGTTAGTTCCAGGTTCCAGTCCCGCTCTGGCCACTTGCTTGATTTGAGTTCTCGGTCGTCCCGAGTTGAAATCCTCGGATATGCTTGTAAATAGCCAACTCAGGTTGGGTTTTAAAGGGGCTGTGTCACGGCAGTCCAGTTCATTTTGTTTTATTTTGCCAGTTACTCGCCCCCAATCGCTATGGAACTTAAAGTAACCTACGAAATTGCTTGTAAATGATAAAATCAGAGATCCGAGACAAACAGATATGTCTCCTGAGTATTATTTTTGAAGTTGCAAGTAGCAGGGATCAACTTTGAAAAACTGTTAGGCTGAACAGTTTTCAAAAACCCTAATTTCAATCGGTTTCAATCTTCTTCAATTTTGCCCATCCGTGACATTTGTTGTTTCTGTTATGTTATTTTAACCTTCCTCTAAAGTTTTAAGCGGTTATTTTTGTTTTTCTCTTACTTTAACGGGCATTTTGTAATTTCCTTATTTGGCTGAATTTCGTGACACAGCTCCTTTAAATCCTGTTTTGTTGACTTTGAACAGCGAGGAGGAAGTGTGACGTCACGTTACCATGGTAGCAGTATTTCTGGATGACTACAAAACCAACGAGGACGGCGACGGCAAGGAGAACGGCAAAAAAAATATCTTTATATTAACAAACAACAACTTTGCACGTGCATCACGCTATTTTGTACATTTCTTTGCTGTCGTTGCACACTACGAAATGAAACTTCCTAATTTCACGAGATCGCTTTATGGATTAGGTTAACACAACACAAAAATTGTCGCTACTGTCCCAAAGAAAATTTCGCCGAGATTTGCCATATTAAATGAAATTTATGCTACCACGGCAACGTGACGTAACGACTTTTCCTCTCTATTATACGTTTCTACGTATTTGAGTGGAGTGCCTGCGCATTTAATCATATACGCAATAGAAGTCATAAATATATTATATTATCATTAGCGCCTGTAAACTAGCTGGTTAAGCTAAATGCACTTTCTACTATAAACAAGCCTTAAAACCTTTAAACACTGAATACTCTGCTATTAGTAAAATCCAACTAGTGGTCTATTATCAATGCTGCGTTCTGATTGGTTGAGCTACTACTAGGCCATATGTTATAGCCCACTAGTAGCGAAAAGCGCGGGCTTTTTGACGGCAAAAAAGGATTTAACTCTTGCTTTAACTAGCTAAAGTTTTTTTATTCTCGATATTTTTGACCAACTAGTTGGATTTTACTAAAAAAATTATTCCTCTCGCCCTCATGGCCTCTGAGTCAATAGCCCATTCGGCCTTCGGCCTCATAGGCTATTGACTCAGAGCCCATTCGGACTCGAGAAATAATTGTTAAATAGCCACCTTTCCCTTACGACCTTTCTTTACTTTCTTTTGTCTTGACCAGTTTATACCCCTAGTTTATACAACAGCTATCCGCTTGACAACCGTGCGCCCCTTACAAGTCTGTTGGTAAAGTGGTCGATTTGTGGGAGTTTCGATCTTAGTATAAATGAAGACTCTGGTAGCAGAAGTGCAATGTTCGCAACAATTGCATTTGGCATGGTACCCTCAATACGTAAGCTTTTGTATCCACATCGATCAAAAATTTAAATTAAGAAAGCATTAAGGTACAAAAAACTGCAACAAGTAGCAAGAAGAAAAGCGCAAATATAAAATGACGACTGGGAAGAAGAGCTTTTAAGTTTGGTATATCAATTTTTGCCGTTTTCTACGAAGAAGGTCAAATATCTAGTATATCTAAGGTTTAGGAATCGACGCACGATGAAATATAGCGAGTGCCGATCCGCTGACTGAGTTTACTCAACTCAAGCAGAAACAAACTGGTTGCCACAATTTGAACAATACAAGAGCGTTTCCCTACCGGGAATCCAAATAATTCTTTCACTAAAAAGTGAGTTAATTTCCTCATTATTGTTACTATTAAGGGTTGCGCATGCCTACCGACACAAATGCCCTCATCGCTCTCAGTGAATCCCGGGAGACAAAGAACACACGTGTATGAGCCTTGAGTGTGGTGGCAGTGAGAATCCTTAAAGCATTTAGTGCCTCCATGTTTTCCGACTGAAAAACAAGGAAAACAACAATTCTAGGGGAAAAAAACACACGATGGATAAAGAATATGATCAAATCTAAAAAGTAGCAAAATCACGTATGGACAAATCTCTTGATGGACAAATTATGGGCTTACAGTACAAAGTAATTTTTTCCATCGAAAATCACGTGATAGAACGGTCCAAGTGCATGATAAAAACGTAATATTAGAAATCCTGTAAGAATAATTTTGAAAATGATAATGACGATGATATGACAAAAAATACACTCCCACTATCGAACTCCGGAACGCGTGTATATAAAAAACTTCACTAGTTTTCATTAATATAATCCGGTTTTGAGGTGTCTCGATGGTGTATTTCAACTGCCTGACTAGGAATTTTCAACCTTAAAAGAATACACGTAGAAACGACTTCCTCGAAATATCAATGTTATTTGCAAACTAGTAAATGGAAGTTACAGTATTTCTTAAGTTCAAAAATTGGTAGCCAGGCTGACGAAAAACCTCATCGAGTCAGCTTAATGAACTCTCCACTTCATCAAAGATTGCAGCTCCTAAGGAAAGCCTCTTACCTTTCGAACTCACACATTCAGGGCGATTCGCTCTGCCAATATACCCGTCATGACACTTGCAAACATGAGATGTACGTAAGTGACCATGGAGATTCAACTTTCCTTCCAAACAGAATGAATGTGCCATTTTTCCTTTTATGTGTATCCCACATGGTTCTCTTTTGTCATACATGTTGTGGTGTGGGCACTTCCTCCAGTCTGTTGAAAAATAAAAACAAAGATAGACCTATCATACCACGACAACCATGATTACAGCCTCGTTTCCAGGTCCTCTCCTACTCGGCCCCCGGAGACGGAGCAGGAGAGGACCTGGAAACGAGGTTGCTTTAAGTGTTGCTCTTTCTTATTGTCATGCCAACACCTCAAAATCAGAACCATGAAATAAAAACGTAGAGAATCCGTTGTGGCTCCTATTAGGGACCTTAAGCAAGGAAGACGACAACGGCAGTCAAGACGTTGGCAAAAAAATGAATTTGCGTTCTTTCAAACTTAAATGCGTTGATTCCGCTCAATATGTCAAATGCAGGCGACTTTTCCCGGAGTTGAATTCTCAACGATTTTACTAAGGTTCAAAAAGAGAAAGGGAAATTCGTCGTGATATGTTCACGTCCTCCATAAAACGGCAAATTAGGAGGTTTCGCGTCGTAGTCGTGCAATGGAAGTCGAAGAAATGTACTAAAAAGCGTGATGCACGTGCAAAGCTGTTGTTTTGATCATTAAACCTATTGTTGTTTTTTTTTCTGAAGTCGTCGTTGTGGTCGTCGTCGTGGTTGCTTAAGCTCCCGAATGCGCGACCGTTCTCTTTAGAACAAACGTGGCGTAAATGTGACATCATTTTCGTACGGTGATATGTGCATATAATACTTACATCTCTTTTCAATTAACAAGTAAAATTTGGAAGGCACGACTAACTTACGATCACATTTTGTTTTTCCATCTCCCACAAATTGTCCCGTACAATGGCATTCCTTTCGAATGCATCTAGCTCTTCCTTTGAAACAATCCTCGTCGGACTCGCACTTTGCAGGCTTGGCTGTCGATAAATACACCAATACAGACTGAATGGTAGACCCCACACAGGCAGCCCAGTAGTGTTTAATCATACGTGTGGTATCATGTTGTGTAATCCTCAGTTTAGATTTCCAAAGGAGGTTTGTGTGAATAGAAATTGGCCTACCCTTGCTACAAAAATATTAAACAAAGCAGGAAAATGGTTGACTTGAACTTGGAAAGTTGGGCTAAGGTTTTCAAGTTTGATCGTGTTTATTAAGAAACTTGCTCAAAACAGGTTTATTCTATAGCTGGCTTTTTGCTTCCATGCATATGCTTCCGTTGGGGAGAGGGCTTTTTTATTTGAGTGGGGAAGTAAGATACTTTGGGCTACAGATTAATTTTTAAAAGGAAGTTGCAACTTGGCACCAAAAAGAGATCAGATCTTGTTTTGTCTTCAGTGCATCTTGCCAAGCATCTTGTGCTCTTTTTTCATGGCCTTGAAGACATGTAAAAGCAGTTTTCAATCTGGTGCTCCTTTTTCATTTTAGTTACGTGTAAATAGAAAAATTAATGTTCAAATGACAGTACTATTTTCAACAAAAGGCAATCAAAAACACCGACTTTTGCACCTCCTTAGAAAATCTCCCATGCTTGGTTGCATGCATCTTCCACATGTACAATGGGGCTGTTTGATTTAAGTCCATGACAGCAGCATGTGATTAAGCCTTAAGCCCTAAGAGTGATCAGCGTCTAATTTCTCCTGATAACGATATAAGTCCTTTATAAAACAGAATGTTCACAAGAATTAAGGACTTGAATGCTCAAGATGAATTTGCTTGTTACAACTGTACCTTACCAACCTTGCCACTCTACTTCTATAGTAACCAAATAGGGCCAACAAATGAGAATCTAAAGTTTTGATCTTAGTGTTTAATAAAGGGTTAATATGCAAGCTACATCGAGAGTAGAGTGAGTTACCCGGGTGTGGGAGAGGGGGGGTTGACAGATTGAGGTTGAGATGAGTTAAAGAGGTGCAGAGAGAAGCCAAAAAAGGCACCACTAAATCCTAAGTTTTAAAATCTTCAGAGTTTCTTACAACCTCTCTGTACAATTTTTTAGTTTAATTAAGAGTAGATGATGTACTGTGATTATTCTTGCACCGTCTCTTAATGACAGTATTCTGTTTGTCATTCTTACAAAAGGCCGTGACTGGTAATGCCCTGTACAACACCATGATACCTCCATGTTCTTGTTACAATGTACTTATATATTGACGAGCTGAGATGATTCTTAAAAGAAAAAACTATTCAGTGCCAGGCTGACCTGAAACACGATGGATGAATTTCCTCTGTTTATGACGTCCAGTGCTCAGAAGTAGACTTCCTGTTACCTTGATCCTTGTGCTCTGAAATCCTCAACTTGTGACGTGTTCGAGTGACCCATGTTTTATGCGGAAATGGCTTGCCATACAAAGCCCAGCCTTTTTTTAATATTATTATCATATTGTTGTTGTCCACCAGTATACATGTAGTTCTAAACTTGGAATGTTTATTCCTTGTTTACTTTATTAGTGCAGTCATAGTAGACTGCTGTACTCATTAAAAGAAAACGTTTTGCTTTGTCCATTGGAAGTGATAAAACTACCAAGGTTTAGCAACAGCATGTCATTTCAGGTGGAAGGATGGTGATGATTATTATTTCTTTCCTTTTCAATATATATTTCACAAAGTGAGTTAGTTCAACAGTTAGGGTTTAGACTGGCCTCGGGCTGGGGTTTGCGCTTCAAAAAGTCATGTGATAAGTATTTTTATCCACACTACAACACTCTAGGTTGACTAGCTATATGCTGTGTATGTTGAATTAAGAATACTTCGCACTTGGTCTTAAATTTAAAAATTCGCCACCCCCGGAGCATTGCAAGGCTTGTAACAACTACCCAGGTTCCTATCTAAGTTATCCTCCAACGCAGACGTTCTTAGGGGTGCGTGTGACGAACCCCCAAGAACGTTTGCGTGGGAGGCTATTTCTAAGTCCTTATCTTTTGCTTCGGTGGACACAAAACTTTACAATTTTACTCTTATTGGAAATTAGCTTACAGAGTTTGCCATCTCGAAATGTCAACTTACGGGCAATTATTGTGGTCAAATAAGAAGGTTGAAAGTGTAAAAAGAAATTAGATCTGTCAAATTCACAGACTTGCTCTTGCAACAGACCCCTTTTAAAAGCTCTTTGTCTTTAAGATCAAGAAAACGTTTGTAAGTGTAGGTCAAACTGAAGCATTCAGTTGATGTTAAAAGATGAAGCTCCTGATTTTGGAATTCATCTGTCCGCTGCTCTAGGTGTTTGACGCCTTCGCTAAAGCCTACGCCATTGAGTGAAGATCATTAAGCCGTGTCTCACGGAGTTCATGGCGTATTCTTCTTTAAATTGTGGTAAGTTCCGGTGTCTGACCTAATCAGCATGGATGATTGTAAGTTGTAAGATTGGTTTAACGTTTGGTATTTTTTTGGGTGTGGTTTTTCTCTAAGTGCCAGGGGGTAAAACGCCCGGGAGGGGGTGCTCCCTTTAGTGGCTTATACGGGGATTCTCTGCCTGAAAAGGGTGCCTTTTTTACATGACGTCACGGCGGCCATATTGGGGTCCCAAAAAAACGAAACGGCGGCCATGTTGGTGTCCCAAACGAGTCCGGTGGGAGTTGAACTCTTTTCTTATGCAAAGGTTCTCTTTTGTTCCAATAAATTTGCATAGATGCTGGCCACGTGAGCGAAAACGCTTCATATGAACGGGTATGGAAGTCTGTCATTTTTGTCTGTAAAAGGCCCAACAGGGCTAAGTGATGCATTTCATGGCCGTTAAAAAGTTGAGTAAACGTTCTGGTTTTGTGATTTATTCAGATTTTGAAGACAGTGCATTTACAGGTTTGTGAAAGGGGTACCACTTGTCAATAAAAGGTATACGAAAAGGGAACCTTTTCTGCCAAAAATATTATATGAATGTGTAAGGGAAGAATTTTGGAGTGGAGCCTCCCCATGTGACACTTTGTAACCCCCTCCCCCTGGGTTAAACAATTCCATCCAGGAGCTGGAATGTGCAGATAAATAACAGTTTGAACATTATACTTCGTATTGATCTGAGAAGTCAAAACATCTCGCAAAACATATCTATCTACCATTACTTTCAATTTGCCTCCATCATATATTGATGATTCTTGCAAATTGGCCAGCGGTCGATAAATAAATAAGATAAAAGTAATAAATAATATTATAAATTAAAGGTAGTTTGTGAATGCCGTCGAAGAAGCGGCATTTACTGTCTCTTTTGGCAAAACGTTCCACTCGTTTGTTCTTGGGGAGCAAGAGAATTTATAATAATCAGTCAAAGCAAAAGGGACCTCATAAGCTTGGTTGTTCACGTGCCGGCTAACTCGACCCAGCGGCTTCAGATATTTCCCAGTGTCTATTCCAGTTTGGTCATTGTGGATTTTATAGAACATGACTAGCCTATCCTTTTTCCGTCTTTCTTCAAGGGTGTTCCATTGCAATTCCTGTAGCATTTCATCAACACTTGATAAATAATTGAAACGGTTTAAGACATACCGAGCTGCACGTCTCTGTACCATTTCTAGTTTCCTCACATTCTCCTTGGTATAGGGATCCCATGCTGCTGAGGAGTATTCAAGTAGTGGTCAGACCAAGGTCTTGTAAGCCAAAGATTTTAAATTAGGTGAATTAATTCTCAGATTTTTTCGAAGGAAACCAAGAGATTGATTTGCCTTGTATACAATGCTTTCAACATGACGATTCCATCTGAGGTTAGAGTGACTCCCAGTTACTTTGCTGAGTTATATACATCCTATTTTGCGCATCAAATTTGAGTTGGAGTCGTTGCTTCAAGACTTACCCAGACCCTGAAAGAATATTCTCACCTGGAATTTCCTGGCCATTTACTGGAAGTGAACTATGTAAAAACACGGCGTCGCGCTTATTTTTAGCATCCGAGGTTTACAACGAATCATTTTTTAATGCTTTGCATGTTATTGTCCATTTCAAAAAGAGTTTATATGTCCGTTATCAGCCGCGCTTATTCGAGTAAATACCGTTAGAGGTGACTCAACAACAAAGACCCCGGTTTTGTAGTACGAAAATGAAAGCCCGGTAGGATAGGGCATGCCATCAATGGTGAACAAAATCTGTTGACGAATAACCAGAAACAGGCAAGAATCTGAAAAATAAGTTGCAGAGGAACGGTTTACCCTTCTGCAGTTTGTTTAAAAGAAGATTTGACAGCAAAAAGGACTCGAAACATCGGATTTCATTTATCTGGTAGTTCGTGTATCTTATGAACACGTCAACAAAGTTCGCCGTCTTGGGGTAATTCCTGGCACATGGTGCTGTTATTGTATGCGGGAGGGTGGGGGAGGGGTACTTGGCAAAGTTTTATACATGAAGGCTCCGCCCCGAGGTCCAGCCCCTTACCATTGTTGACAGAAAAAGTACCCCTTTTGTATACCCCTTTCACGTGCCTTTGCTTGCTTTTAAGTGCTGTAAATGTACTGTCTTTCAAATAATTATGAATGAATAAAAAAACAGTGCGTTTTCTTCACTTTTTGACAGCATGAGAATGCCTCTGTTAGCCCTTTTGTATCTAAAACGCCGAAATGACAAATTTCCCTTCTTTATGATATACTTCAGCTAATGGAATTTGTACTTTTAATATACGCGGTTAAGTCTGAAAAATGTACCTCTTTCGGGCGGGAGAGAGAGAATTGAAAAATTGTTTTTAAAAAGTGGGAGAAGAGTACAGGTAGACACTCAACGGACCAGAGTGGAGAGTATGGCATGGGGGCAAAAAAACAGAAAGAGTTCAATCTCAGTTCCAAACTGAAAGAAAAAATGAATCGTATTCACTAACCCTTTGGCGCAGCAGGGACGAGAAAACCGCGTATTTCGTCAGCTAACATGGGAATGGCTCAGTTTTGCAACACCTAGAGAAAGATTTTCTGGCCGGCTGGATGTACTTAAGCATCTATTCGATCTTTGTTGCTCTCTTTTTTTTTTTCCCTATCCTGTCTTTTTTATTCCCAGTTTTGCTACCCACTTAAATCTTCTTTTAATTCCGCATGGAATTGTGGATTAAAGGGACAATTTAATATCCAAAGGCACTGATCCAAAGGGTAGTAGTTGGATGGTGAAATTGGCATTGGATTCTCCCCAAAATGTTTCATTAGTGGTATTTTCTGTAATACTCCGTCAGGAATGGTCATAATTTCAAAATGAGGGGTCGGTGGAATGTTATAACCAACGTAACAGGTTAAACTGAAGGCTAAATGGGTCCAGGAAGGAAAGTACGCATCGTTCCAAGTGGAACGAAGGCTACCAACAAGGTCATCAGTGGTTTAAGGGATTTGGGGATTCTCTCATTTCCAGTTAAGGAAAACGTTTGTGTTCGTCGTCTAGAAACACCTACCTTTGGTACCGGAGGTTTTTTCTCGCGTGCGACGAGGAGCCTCATCGGCCGACACGTCTTCAGCCGCGAGAAAAAACGCAGGTCGCTTCAAAGTCTCAACCGAAACCGGAAACCGCACATGAAAAGCCTCTGAAACACCTTAGTACATCTGGGTTTTTCAATTGACGGTTTGAAGACGCTGTAAAGGGATTTTGCTTGGCGCTTGATGTGCAGTGAAAGGAAATGTAGGTATATCTGGGATTCAGTCAGGTGGTTTGCACGGGCTTTTGAAATCGGGTATAAGAAAAAAGACAACATTCATGAAACGACCTTGCGTTCACATAATTTTTATTGTTCAATACCAATGCCGCGTTTTTGAGTAAGTGGGCTCCAAAATTTTTTTTTTTGCAATCTTCTTTATGGTAATAAGGGATAGTAATTTCGCGTATATATTTTCTTCCACTTGTGGCTACACTTTGGACGTTTGGATTTGATCATTTTTTTTCTCATAGTTTCACCCTCGACTCCTTGGCGAATCCCGTTTTCCTTGGGTAATAGTGCTGTGAGTAAGGGGAACATCCTTTATGTGAAATCCAACAATGCACACGTCTGCCGTGACTTTGTTGCGCACGTGGTCTGGGCTTCAATCCCAGGTTGGATTCAGAGTCGAAGGATGAAGTACCCCGAAACGATTTCACCAAGTACACCAAGAACCACGGTGTATGAGCATTCTGAAATAGGTGAACCATACATGACCATAAGGCGACACTCCGGAAGTCGTTGCGGGGAATCCCCATATCCCCTTAGACCATTTCCGAGTTCCAAAATCTCTAACGTTCCTAGCGAAGTTAAGTGCTAATTCTTGTTAAAATGAGTTTTGTCTGCATGTGACTCGTTTAAGCACCAGCGTTTTTGAGCGACGGATGTCAACCGGAAGTGGACTTTTTGCATTGTTGGGCAGTGGATTGGTTCAAAATCTCGGGTAAATCGTCTTTATAAGAGAAAAGAAACTTAGAAATGCAAATTTGTTAGCGTCAAGGCATATAAACAGGGGCACCCAACGAGGATATGGTTCGAAACCACTTAACATAGCATTGTTGAACGTATTTTAGTATTTAAATGGTAGATATAGGCATATTTTTATCCCCTAAAAACTTTCCATCTTTTCGGATTTCCTAGCTGAAAGTATAGTGATCCGAAAAATATAGGATCAAAACTTACCTTTTCGAAAATTTCAGCCATAAAAAGGCTCCCTAAAATTCTAGATGGCCTTTTTTAGGGTAAAAATGGGTTAAAAATGGGTAATTATACCATTTTTTAGATGTTCGAAAATCCTAGGAGAGGCAGGCAAGCAAGAAATTTTACAACAAATGTTCCGAAAATTCTAGATCTCAAATCGTCTTCCGAACAGATATTTTCCGAAAATTGCCGTTGGGTGCCCCTGCATAAAAGGGAAGAAGGTTTAACTTCCGGTTGACGTCCGTCGCTCAAAAACGTTTTTGCTTAAGCTCCCTAATAGCTCCGCACTTAGGCTCATTTTGAGTTTCAAACTGTCTTGGGGCAACTCAAAAATAAGGTTCGTAGGCAATTCGTGGGGAAGGATCGCGTTACTAAGCCCCAAGAACGACTGCGTGGGAGGCTACTTGGAAATGGCCTTCTTCGGTCATTAGGGAACTTAAGAACCACGACGACGGCTTTGTCGACGACGACCGGAAGTGAGTTACAGTGTACTGCGCAAGCGCGACTAGTAAATTTCGTCGTCGTGGTGTCGTCGACGACACCAAACATATGAGAATCACGTCGTCCTGCAATCCTCAAGCTTCGGCAGGTTTAAATCCACTGTTTTAAGCGATTTTTGAAGTCCTTTGCATTTCTTTATTCTCGTAAATCCAGGTATCGTTCTTTTTTTCTACTAACAAGCGATGTTGATTGAACATTCGACTAATGAATTGGTTTTACTTCGAAGAATAACAACAGCTCAGTGACAGCTGTGGAGGCCGAGCGAGCGAACTCGTAAGTGATAAATCTAAGGCAAATCTAATGTGTTTAATATAGAGGAAATAAACTTTATATGGAAAACAGCTATCACATCAGCATGTCTCTTTTTCCAAATCTAAACTCTGACAGATACTCGGACTCGGTCATCTCATTCAGTTGAAAGCTGAATAATCTTCGTGCGGAAAGCAGGTTTTTCCACTCGAAAAGGTCAGACAACACAAAAAATTTTTCATCATCAAGGAAATTAGACGTACGGCTTAAAAAATAAGATCTTGCGTTGTTTTAAAAGACGCCAATGCGGAAAAGTTTGTTGCGAATGGACATTACAGTTTTACATTTGTGTTTACATTCAGTGTCGTCGTCGTCGACCTACCGGACCGACTGCATCTTAAGTTTCCTTTTTCCCGCCGAAACTTACGTTCTCGTTCCAGTCTTTTCCCAGTCAACAGACGTCGTCGTCGTGAACTTCGTCGTGGTTCTTAAGTTCCCTATTCTTGTACCATTAACATTGATTTTAGGTGTAAATGCAGTTTTCACTACCTTGTACCCAGGTTCCTCTCATTTGTATGCTGATAAAAACCAAAATGGCCGAACAACCGTTTGCCACGACCATTTGCCATTGAAAAGGTTCACGACGGTGTCTACCTGTTACGTGAGAGATTCTACGATTCCCCAAACCAAGCTAACATCTGGCTTGTTCAAGGATCGTCCAAAGATTTGGTTCTTGACACTGGTTTGGGGATATGGAATTTGCCGGGCTTTCTCGAGCAACAAGGTCTGATCGGCTCGAAACCTGTACAAGTGGTCGCGACTCATATTCATTTCGATCACTCCGGAGGTTTGCATCAGTTTGAAAAGTTCTCCATCCACAGCCTATAAGCGGAAGCAATTCGCCAAGGCGATAATTTCGTTACCTCGACGCTTTTCTTTAGCGCGTCCGAAATTGCAGTACCCCCGTACCACGGATGGAAAATATCAGACTACAGGGTCAAGGCGGCGGAACCGTATAACGCCGTAGAGGAAGGTCATGTCTTTGATCTTGGCGACCGGAGCTTGCGAGTTGTTCATCTGCCCGGTCATACCCCAGGGAGTATTGGTTTAATCGATGAACACGCCAGGATTCTGTTCACAGGAGACGTGATGTACGAGAGTGACGCTTTGATTGACTGGTTGCCACAAAGCAATATAAATGCCTACGTTCAATCCTGCAGAAGACTACAAGATATTTCTAGTCATGTCGACTGTGTATTTCCCGGACACTCGGTTATGTTCGAAGGTAGAAGGCTTCATTTCCTAGCATCTGAGTACATCTCTAGAGCTGGGGCGTGTTATAAGATTTTCACCACTATGTTGAAGGGTGTATCGTATATGGTACTTAAAGCAAAACACTCGGCTAACATTCCTGCTAAGTGCTGTTACCATGCTCGTTGCTACTGCTGTTGCATTGATTAAATTCAAAATGAATGAGTTATGCTGCTCTAGCACACCCTCTTTGGGGCGTTGGCTCAACGTTTTTTGCAGGCTGCATGCGCAGCGCAGAGGGAGAATTTTGATAACAAGATACTCAGAATTGCTAAAAAAAATATGCACTAGAGGGGTACAATTTGAGTAAAATTAACTGCAGAGTGCGAAGAGAACAAAGTCATTATTCCTCACACATTTTATTTGAATTCTATGTTCCCTGAATTTCAGACGATTACTTCGAGTCGTTTTTACTCCATCAGTTGCTGAGAGGAGAAAACGACTCAAAGTAAACTTCTGAAATTCAGGCTAAATTATATATATATAGGCTGCTTTAGACTATGATAGTAACTTTTCTCAGTAAGTAGGCATTGTACATATACTAACTGTCTGTAGCATAATAGCATTGAAAATCTATTTATCCTAGCCTGGGACCACGCTCCCTAGTATGGGAAAAAATAAAGAGAATAATGGAGTGAGAGTGAAAAAAGGAGCCTGTTCCCTAACCTGAGATCAGGCGTTATTTTTTTTTTTATTTTTTATTTTTTTGCTTCTTTGCTTCTTTGGCTCAAGAGGGAAAAAAATAACGCCTGATACATTTATTTAACAAGCCGTCAACCGCCCCTAATTTACATAATCTAACGTCTGCTTGACCTGTCATGTTATTAGCCAATAAGCGTTTACCATAAGGGAGTCACATTTTGACGCGAATAATGTCTCTTTTGAAATCAATTTTAGGGAAAAGAAAATTTTTAAGTTCGTCCATGTTCAGATGGCGCTTCCTAAAAAGAAATTTTAAATGTGTTGTTTTGTGATGAAATACTGTTAGCTGGAGCTGCCGTACCTTTATTTAACAGCTACAAATAATAAAGAATTTACTGGTTAAAGCTCGTTGACTTCGTTCTGTACCGAAAGCAGTGGAAAAAAAAATTAGGCTGAAGCACCATATTTCACGAACTGAAAAGTGGTGTGAAAGCGAAGATCGCTCAGAATAATTCGCAGGTTTCTGAAGGAAGAATTACAGTCAAGCCAGGTCAAGATTCCATTCATGAATTGATTATTTGAAAAGTGAACCCGTTTGTCGCTTCTGTAACTTGTAGCCGGTGTCAAATTGTATTCAAATGATCGGTGAATTTTTAGTATACGATGAGATGGAAAATATTTCAATGGATGAAATTTCTATTTAGGCATTCTTCAAATTCAAGAAAACTGAGCCGGCAGAAATTTCATAACGAACTCGCGTGTGCATTCACTGCTGCATTACGCAAGCAAAACTGCAGACTGAAATCAATTAACAACAACTAACGGATGGCGGCATTTTGGCCAATCGAAACGGCGCAAATCATTCGAATTGTTTCCTATCCAATCAGAAAAAAGTCCAGATTCTGGCTTTTTTACATGTGATCCGACAAACAAATGTATCATGCCCTCTTCCCGTGAGAGACATAAAGGGTTAATAGGGAGAGGGCATGATCTCAGGCTACCTGTTCCCAGGCTAATCTATCCCAAAGGAAACAGCCTCCCCTCCCTATGAATGATAAAGGTGGTACATTCCACAGTATTAGAGGATTGAAATCATTAATGGGTTAGGATTAGCTGCCCTGAGGTCACTGGGTGCACCTTGTAGGAGCAGAATAAATACTAACTAATGCCCAATGTTCAGGAGTCCTCAAACCAATACTGGGATACTATGTGGTCTTCTTTTCTTTACTGTAATATGTTAAAATCGATCCCAACGGGCAAGTCAAAACGAAAAAACACGTAGGAGAGAATATACAGATTACGAGGGTGTCTCATGAGGGGAGCGGGCCGTGTGGAGGGATACCCGGCCGCCCCTCACGCTCACAGCCTATTTGATGAATATTTTTCTTGAAAGTCTAATAACGTAAAGTTCCCATTAGTAGCGACCCTCGTTACTTTCGGAATTAGTAGCCTTTGGGGCTTGTTATTTTCGGGGTGTCGTTGCTCTTGGGGGGTTGTTATTTTCAGGGAATAAAAACCATAAAACAGAGTTGGCGCTAGCTCTTTTCCGAAATGAAAAATAAGCAACATAATATTAAAAAAAAACAGTTTATTTGTATTACATGGTATGTGTAACAGATACCTATGTACTAAATACAGCAATACACTGATTAAAAACGAGAGCAATGATTAACAAATGAGAAGGAATTCATTTGTTCAGTTTCATACGACGAATGATAGTTCCAGGCATCCCATGTTTCCCTTGTAGTAAATACCTTATCGTGATAAATTTGTAAATGCACGAAGATATTAGTATTGTAAATTAAAAATGTGACTATGAATGCAATTAGAAAACAATAAAGGCATTCGGTATTTTTATAACGTAATTAAGAAAACTTTGTCTCGATCCTTTTTGGGGACTCGCTACTATAGGGGGGGGGGGGGGGGTCGCTACTTTCGGGAATTATTAGAAGTCAGTAACTTTTGACGTTACTTTCGTGGGTCGCTACTATTTTACGGTAATAGATGCCTGGTGGACTCAGTATTGGGCTCATTCCACCCAATAGCAGTATTGACTGAATTGCTGTGTAAGCCAGGAACAAACATACGTAAGTATAACATTGATATTTGACTCGATCTGACAGTAACAAAGTCTTTTAGTCTGACGAGGTACCGCCTTCAAATTGCAGCGTGGAAGAGAGTCGTTACTGGTAGGTGATGGAGGGGATAACTTCCATGAGGGGAGAATGCTGTTGCCGTTTTCTGATGAAAATTATCCTGAGGGCTTTTCTTTAGATGAATTCTAACTGATCGCTTAGACAGGGAACGCATTCCCGATAACTGATTTAGATAAGCTACAATGAGAGTTTATTCTGTGACAATCCTTTCACAGCGAAGGTATCAATCAGATATTTGTTACTATGCCAAAATCAGGTTCTGTTCCTGATAATCACTCAAACGCCTTGGCAGGTCATTTTGTAGTTGAAGATGACTGTACAGGGGTCTGTGCTGTACACCTATTCTGTAAGTGTCCCCAGAGATGGCATTGGCGACAGAAACTGTCCTTATCAGAGTGGGCAAACGTGCAGGCTGTTCCTAAGCAGCAGTTGTTCTTGTACTTACATTCTTTGTGTTTGTTATAGTTACCCTTCTGAAAGTACTTTTTTTCCGACCTTGTATGCCAGTGTGTGCAATTAATACCTTTCCTACATTTGGACCTATATGGGCATTGGTCCGAAAACTTTTGGTTCTTTCTTCTTTGCTTCCTTGTTTGGACAGGTTGAAATTCATTTTCACTAATACTATCGTTGTCTTTCTTCCCTTCGCTTTGATGGCCTTGTGCTTCATTTTCACCTTTATCCGAAAAATCATAATCATCAGTACCCAGACTTGGTTGTTCACCTACATCTTCTAGTGCTTCATACGGGTTGGCGAGGGAGATTCTATCCCTTTCACACGATTCTTTTTGCCGATAAGCTGCAAAAGTCACTACCCTACCTGGATATTCGAGTTGTAGCAGTTCAAATATTTTGTCAAAATAATGCGCAAATTCAGTCTTTTCGTCTTTTGGCTTTACAGCTGAGAAAACAAGAGCAATGTCCTGCTCTATCCAGCAGAATTGGAAAGGCCAGCGTAACTTTTCAGTGAGGTACCTCTGCCACCCCTCATTTTCCTCAAAGTTCTTTATGACTGCAGTTCGAGAGTTTTGCGCTGACGATATTTGCTTTTTACTTAACTGTAAATGAGTAAATGAGACATCTTGCAGGTGAGGGTCTAACGAACCGATTTTTAATGATTCTGGATGCTCCTCCTGATGTTTTTTAAGTTCGTTTGATATACCACTAGCCCACATCCATATCTCAAAAGACCATTTCTTACTCAGGCCTTCTTCTATTGCTGGTATGAGGTCAGCATCCCCACTAACGAGGATTATTGTTCCCTTGGCGACGCTTCTATCGGAAACCAAAGCGGTTATGTCCTTCACTATTCTGTGGTCAACCTGTTTTTCTTTGTTGGTAAGAAGGCTTCTTTTTGATAGTTTAACCTTCCACCCACATCGCTTCATTTTCTCCCAAACAGTGTCTCTTGGTGGTGGTTCTGATCCATACAGGTTATGGCAGGCAATTTCTCTGCCCTTGGCCACAAATTCAGCAACTTTTCCCATGTCCATGCGCAGCCTTGGGTCTTCTACGCATTTGAAGTTTCCTTGCTTAGCTGCAAGTTTCTTCGCTTCTATCCACATATTGGAATCATCAACGTAAATAAAGACGTGCTCTCCATGGCCAGATATCTTTGGCTTGATCGGCAGAAATGTGGCCTCACACTGTGTACACTGTATTTCTTTTTGGTTGCCACCGTCTTGTGTTGCGTCAAAGAGCAGGTCCATGTAACAGTCATTGCAGCTTTTGTGATCGTTTTCACAACTCCAGTGCTTGTGATACTTCGTGAGCTCTTTACAGCAACTTTGACAAGTATCCATACTTGTTACGAAACCTAGTGAGCAAAGGTATCTTGATAAATCACTTGTATTACATTTTTTAAGTGTAAAATCCCTGAAACAGTCTTCCTCACTGGAGCAATATTTAAAAGGTTTTCAAAGGTTTTACTCCGGTAAAGATGTGCGGCCTGTCGCCCTTTGCTAATTTTACTTATTTTTCCAAACAATTTTCTTCCCTGGTAGAGAGAGGCAAAATTTGCCATAAGAAATCAGGTGAAAAATATCCTCAGCGTCCCCTCGGTAGTTGTAATCAAACAAACCAATCAAATTGATTTGCGTGTTTGTGAAAACATCAACCAATCAGCGCCCCAGGGTCAGATCCTGACCCTATTGTCTGCATGAAAGTGAGATTTGAGGCCAAGATAACCAGAGGTTCTTTCTCTCTCCTCGTCGCTTCGCGGCTAGCTCTCTCTTTCGTGAAGACAAACTTCAAGAAAAACCTCTGGAATCAGGGTAAGGTTCGGGTTATTTAGAGTTGAAGGAATTTTGGGTGTCCTATGGGAAAGGAAAAACCCGCGACATCCTACCATCTAAATTGAAGTTTTTTTATTCCCTCCATACCCTAAAAGTGTGTGATACACCTTCCTTCGCTGGTCATGCAGTTGCCAAAATACCGATTTTCTCTCTTTTATTTCTCATTGAAAGGAAGCATTGTTGCCATTAACATCATGAAATAAAAAATGAGGGTCACGGTACTTGGTTTTAGTTTTTCTTTTTGTTAGTTCAATAACCACTCAGCAGTTCAATAAGTACACAACAGATCAATAACCATACCAGAAGTTCAATGACCACACAATAGTTCATTGAGCGTAAACTACATGCAGCTGCGGGAAGAATAGCCACAAATACGTTAGTTATTTTTTAATAAGAACGCATAGCGTTAAGTACGTGGTAAATACTCAATTAGCTATGGTACGAGAACTAAATAAACAAATAGCTATGTTACACTGTTATTAAGTTCTAGTGAGCTCACTAATATAGACGGGAACATAGACTGATGTTATTTTAAATAATTTAGTCCGCTCAAAAGGTCTGTCAATCTCATCAGGGGCACAGTGAACAGACCTGGAAAGAGAATCAGCGCCGAGAGGGCAAAACCAACTCGGTACGGAGAAAACTTAAACTAAAACCCGATAATAGCACGCGTTGATAAAGCAGAAAAAACAGTTAACCGTGGATGAAATCTTGTTTTTTGACTCTCTTTCCGCACGTTTCAAATCGTGGTACCACAGCTGGCGGTTGACATTTGAGGGGTTTGCGCATGATATGAAATGACGTAAGCCATCGAGTGGGGAAAACAAAGTACAGTCTTTCTACCAGTTGGTTTTATTCAAGCTGTGGTGAGTTAGTCGCATTTAAAACTTTATTTCTAATTCCTTTTGGAAAGAAAAATGTTGGTACCTTTCTGGGGCGTCGCCTGCAATTATTGTGATCTCTTATATTTGCACAGACATTGTCGTATCGAAAGCAGATTTTTGAAATATGGTCAAGAAACGAGCAGCTGCCTTTCAAGTTTGAATCAACCAAGAAAGGTGAAGTTCAGGACTTGTACGGTAAAAATAACTATTTTTTAACATAGATTGATGATAGTCAACTCAAGCACGTAGGGCCAGCTGTGGTACCACGGTTTGAAACGTGCGGAAAGAGAGTCAAAAAACAAGATTTCATCCACGGTTAACTGTTTTTTCTGCTTTATCAACGCGCGCTATTATCGGGTTTTAGTTTAAGTTTTCTCCGTACCGAGTTGGTTTTGCCCTCTCGGCGCTGATTCTCTTTCCAGGTCTGTTCACTGTGCCCCTGATGAGATTGACAGACCTTTTGAGCGGACTAAATTATTTAAAATAACATCAGTCTATGTTCGCGTCTATATTAGTGAGCTCACTAGAACTTAATAACAGTGTAACATAGCTATTTGTTTATTTAGTTCTCGTACCGTAGCTAATTGAGTATTTACCACGTACTTAACGCTATGCGTTCTTATTAAAAAATAACTAACGTATTTGTGGCTATTCTACCCGCAGCTGCATGTAGTTTACGCTCAATGAACTATTGTGTGGTCATTGAACTTCTGGTATGGTTATTGATCTGTTGTGTACTTATTGAACTGCTGAGTGGTTATTGAACTAACAAAAAGAAAAACTGTCCTATGGGAAAGGAAAAACGCGCGACATCCTACCATCTAAATTGAAGTTTTTTTATTCCCTCCATACCCTAAAAGTGTGTGATACACCTTCCTTCGCTGGTCATGCAGTTGCCAAAATACCGATTTTCTCTTTTTTATTTCTCATTGAAAGGAAGCATTGTTGCCATTAACATCATGAAATAAAAAATGAGGGTCAGGGTACTTGGTTTTATGGTGGCTGTAGAAAGAGCGCAGGGTAGTAGCAAGGTATATGGGATCAGGGATCATAGGTCTGCAAGAGGGTGGGATCAGGGATCGCAGCCTTGGGATCAGGGATCACGGCCTTGGGATCGGGATCAGTGCCGTTTTTCATAGAATCACGGATCAGACTGATAGCTGAGTGTGATAATGATTAAAATCACAAAAAAAAATGGATTTTGGATTTTTTTGGCCTCTAGAACGGCTTATTACACGTTATTAGCGCTATCCTCAGTTCTGGCGTGTCACGCAGTCGTTGATAATTTTAGATTTTCCGGCATTCGATTTCATAATTGTCTCTGTTGTCTCGTCTGTGCCCTTGATAACATCATTTGTAAGGCCCGTTTCAAACGTCGTGCTACTGCCGTGTAGCACGGCAAGCCCACGGCAGTAGCTCGACTTAGTTTCAAACGTCGTGCTACCGCCGTGCCGAACTCAATTCATAAATTACAAATGCATTAGAATACATTTAAAAGTTTGCTGAACCGTTTTTTTATTATTGTGTTTTGTTTTTGGCAACAGCCGTTCTATTCGACTGAACTAAACTCGACGTCTGAAACCAAGTCGTGCTAGTGTCGTGCTGCAGTCGAGCTACAGTCGAACTAGCTTAGCACGGCACTAGCACGACGTTTGAAACAGGCCTAACATGGCACACATGGTGATCACGTTGGTCCATTTGTAGATGTTGACCTTTTGTCTCACCGTTTTCGGCCGTCGAGAGCATTGTGGCAACTTGTTCGCTGCTAAATTTGTGTGTTGTGTGTCGGTATTTCGTTGACAAACCATGGGGAAGAAGAAAAAGAAGGACGATCGCTCACGTCGAAGGTAAAGTAATTATAATTTTGACTTACCGCTTTGGTACTTGCTGAAATCTGCAGCATTTTTCGCTAACTTTAATTTCACGAACTATTAACTTTCTAGATCACGCTCCTGGTCACCCTACAAACAAAGTCCGAGGAGGTCATCAAGTAGGTTAGTACAATACTTGATGTTTCCTTATTATCGATTTTTTTCTTTTTGACAATAAAACAATATTAAGACACAAGTAAGTAGAGGATCGCTCGAGAATTTCTGAAGAGATCGGCCATAGCTCTGCAGACTCTGCCATGCTAGTTCGTACTGAGAACAAATCCCAACAATTGATCATGAATTGATCGCATCGGGAGTGATGCATTATCTCTTAGACCCATCATTAAACAGTACCCTTTCTTCAAAGATATAAACTATACAGATTTTTTAAATACAGGTGAATACTGCGGCGGTTAGCATTTGCTTCGAAATGACGATTTTAACGTCCTGGCATACTGGCGAACCATGCTAAACTCAAATCCCCAAGGGAGGCTAAAAAGCATTTCGAACCAGCAGGGGAACAAGAGGGAATTCCAGTTATCAGGGTAAAAATTACTGAGTTCGAGTTAGCGTGGATTTAGAGTCAAGAGAGTTAGCGTTATGAAAGTTCTACTTTAAATGCTTCAATAACAGTTCACAGTTCAAACGAAATATGTTAACTGGGTCAAGTGTCATGTTTGGTGTCGTTCCTAGCCTGCGTAGCAAGCGTTTCTGTGCGGTTTAGGAGCAAAGAACGTGGAACGAGAGTCAAAAGACCGCGCGACAAATGGCGCAAGTAAAAGAGCGGGGAGGGGGTGGGAAGAAAGGAAGGAAACGCTTGCAGACAAACCCCGGGTTCCTATAGAGTACCATGCAACTAAACTGGCTGGAATCGTCAGAGGAGGATCCGCTTGTGTACGTCGTTGGTAATGAGGACGACAAGAACCCACCTCAGTGTATCCTAGATACTGCATCGGTTGACCTGGATGGTGAGGGGTACCTCCTGAGCAGAAGCGAGGAGCAGCGTCTTAAAAATATGGCTAACGGGTCCAACGAAACTGACTCGGAAAGCACTGATGTGGAAGGAGCAGGTGATTACAACAGTGAAGAGGAAGATGACCAACCGACTCGCTTTGAAGCTGGTTGTAGCAGATCAAGCAGGAGAGTAACAAGATATATGATCTGAAATGCTGACTTGAAATGTTCAAAAACAGTGACTTGAAATGTTCAGAAATATTGACTTGAATTGTCTTAAATGCTGACTCGGTTTTTTCGCTGGAATGAAATTTTAAAATTACTCGCGCTTTCTACTTGTATATAAAATTTTAATAAGAATATAAACTTACTCGACGCATGTGAAAACTGCTCCATTTTTTTAGAACGTAAAGTTTCTGTTTAATTGACTGAGTGTCTCAGGCAAAATATTGCATCAACGTACTCATCAAGATGAGACATTACCTATTCTAGTCAATTAACAAGATGAGCATAACAAGAATGAAGAAGAACGAAGGAATAGTGGAATATACCTAGTAAACTGGTGTCTTTAAGTAAGAGTTCCAAGCAGTATGATATCCGTTAGACTCGATTCTTTGTACAGTAAATGTGTTACAGATCTAAAATAAGTTGTGTGGTTGTCCTGATTCAAGCCGTTATTGTGAAACATCAAGTTCTAACATGGGATATGAGAAAGAAAATAGGAATCTGGGAGATCCAGCTAATTCAGGATAGGCGCCTTATGCTTTGGGTATGTGTGTAAACGAATAAACGATAAAATAAATTGTTTCTCTTGTCCTGAGAGAGGCAAAATTAGATGGGGAAACTCGTGGGATCAAGTATTTTTACGGGATCAGGGATCGAAATTTACAGCAATTTTGGGATCAAGGATCAAAAACTTAAGTCAAAAAACGGGATCAGTTAGAAAAAAATATACCTTGCTACTACCCTGAAGAGCGCACCGCCTGCAACTTAACGATTTCTGAGCGAGGACTGAAACGAGTTTCAAAACTTAGCCTGCGAAAACAGCCGTTTCTCCTCGCTCATCGCCGCCGAGGGACGTTTCCCCGGCGGGGGCACTTGGATATTTTTTGGGTGGGTATGTGCCGCCCAGGACTTCAAACTGGCACCCCGTTCTAAAAAGAAATTTCCCCTAAAGTTGATACCCCGTTCTAGAAATGGACCAATTTTTTATACTCCGTTCTATAGAAAGTTTGTAAATTGAAATAACCCTGTTTTTTAAAAAAGATATTTCTTTATTTGTTCGACTAACACATCAAATAAATGCTTCTTCATAATCAGCAACAATTTTAAGCAGAAGATAAAGCCGTGATTCACAATTTTTTTATTTCCCATCTTATTAAATTGTGTTAAAAACCTTTATTAAAAAATGAAGTTACTAAACTACAATGTAGATTCAAGCAAATTACGTTATATTATTTAAGCAATAGAAAACGTTTTCCTTGTTTGCATAGCCTGATATAAAAACAAGAGGGGTTGGGTGAATTCGAGACAGTTATGCAAACACGAGACGAAGTCGAGGGTTTGCATAACTACCGAGAATTCTCCCAACCCCTCGAGTGTTTATATATCAGGCTATGCAAACACAGGAAAAAAGCTTTCTATTGCTTTTATAAGAAAAAAAGGAAAACTCTCTTGTTTAGAGCATTGATTAAAAGAGAAATTCTTACCAGTCGCGAAGTCTTGTACACGAAGCTTGTACGCGTAATCAGTCTTTGTTTTGCAAAAAAAGATGCTTTCCAAAATACGGTTTTTTCTCGCTTAAAATGTTAGCTCAAGCGAAAAGAATTGTCACAGCATGTTTCTAAAGATTTCCCAAGTTTCAACCGACGAGGAAATGGGTAAATAAAGTAAAATTCGTGCTTGCGTGATTAGCGCGCGAAAAGCAAAACATCTTGACGTCACAACCATGTTTACATACTCTCATGCAAACACGCCTCTCGGCCAATCAGAGCGCGCGTACTATCTTAGTTATTTTATAAAATACTTTGTTTATCGGAGTGATTGTTAAATGCTCCACTTTCTTGCTTGTATCTTCGGTCTCAACATCAGGCCAAACAAAATGTTATCTAACAGCTTCTTGTTTTGCCGTCATGGACAACCAATGCGATTCTATTCGAAAGGGGGCAAGTAAACGTAACTGGCAATTAAGTAAACGTTCTGATCAAGAAAAGTTTTGATTAATTATTGATGCAACCTCGTTCCCAGGTTCTCTCTCTCGCTCCGCAGGGACGGGTAGGAGGGAACCCTGGGAACGAGGTTGTTATTGATGTATGGCGGAGTCAGCGCTCGCGGCTCGATCCAAAACACGCCAGCCCTGCACGCTAAAACACAGGGTGCAACAAGAGTACAACAGTTTGTTTGTTAAAGTGCACCTGACCCCAAATTTTTTTATTCGCCTAAATGAATGTGCTTGCTTTCTTGAGTATATCTGTGAAAAAATTTTTGGATTTGGTTAAATCCTCGATTTTCTGTGACCTGTTGAATTGGAGGATAATTTGGTCCAGTACCGAGCAACATGGGATCTGGAACGAGTGCCGGGGCTGTCACGTGATATGACGTAGATTCAGGAACCGAAATTCCCGCAAGCGAAGCATCGGCAAGCAATTTATCTTACCTTTGCGTGGTGTGGAAGACATAGAAGCAACTTTCGAGCCAAATTTCGGTCACCAGAAGCTATAGTCAGTTCGTTCCACCAAAAAGTCAGTTCGTTCCACATGAGTGAAATAATGTATTGTGTTAATTCTGATATGAAAAGGCAAGTAAATTTCTTTTCATCGCCAGATTTATGCAAATTTTGAAAAATAACGCGAGTTTCGTATTACAATCTCGATTTTATGGTAATTTGTCTTGCGGAAAATATCATTGAAGCATTTTATCGTCTTCAGCCTTTTATTAATATCCTTTTTACATGCGGGGACGTTTGAGTCGTCCTAATGACTCCCACCCCTAAACAACATACAGAATTACATAAAATAACTAAAACTAGCTCTTGTTAATTTCGCAAAGCTAAGTGCGCAATTCGAGAAATCACTATAATATCTACTGGGTAAATATTACGGAATCAAATTACATTATCCACTGGATAGCGAAGCTTATTTTTCCTTAAAACATTCTTGAACTGTTTCGTAATTCTAATTGCAAATCTTATTGATATTTTAAATTATTATTCTTTTTACATGCGGAGACATTTGGGTCGCCCTAATGACTCCCGCCTCTAAAAGTAAATCCAAAGTAATTTCGCAAAGCTACGTGCGCAATGAACTTATCTTATTTTATCTAACATTTATATTCATAATGACCTTAATCTTAGACTAGTCTTAACTATAAATGTTTAGATATCCTAACCTTATAGGCCAAACCTATGTTTTCAAATAAATAATAAACTTAATTAACCTAACGCAAAATCGTGTGAACTTGCGCGAATTATCCACATCAGCTAAACCTATGTTTTCCGTCACCAACACTTAAATATCCACTGTATACTATTGAATTCATTAAACGGATCTAAAGCGAGAATTGAAGTTATCTAGTTTAACTTTCCCTTGGTCCATTGAGGTGGGAGCATGCTTTCAGCAAACTTTTGGCTGATCGTTCTTTCGCTTCATACTGGTCCCAAAGTTCGAACAGCTTCGCCTGCAGCTCGCGGATATAGGTTTTTCTTTCCCTCCACTGTGTATACTGGGGAATACGCATACTCCGAGCTCGTCCCTTTTGTAGCCATTTGTTGCTCAGATCTACCTCATTGCCGAACTGGAGCATAAACTCTTCTGGTTTAAAATGGACCGAGCATAAATGGGAATGTACTGATGGTTCCCACTTTGCCCGTTTCAGCTTAACCCAGTCTATCCATCTTTTACGCCGTTTCTGTGCTTCTGGCCTTGTATCGCCGTAAAACGGAAACCGATGCATTGAAATATTCCTCTCCTTGTCCTTGATGTTACCACAATTGGCAGCGACGAACCGGTCAGGCATAATTTCTTTTTTTGCACGGCCACAACACAGTTTTCGCACTCGATTCCCGCAAAAGTGAAGGAAATGAGTTCTCGTGTGGTTCCTGAAACTACGTCACGCCACGTGACTAGCGCCATGCCCCGAAGAACTCGGTAGTGAGCCAAACACAGCTCCCAGGCGGGGGGGGGGGGGGGGGGGGGGAAGCTACTTCCCATACATTCTCTTAAATGAAATCCAAACGATGTTCTCACAACTTGCAAAGCGATCAGCAAGGGTCTTACCAGCGGATTTGGTACTGATCATGCGCATTACGTCAAAATCCATAGATCAACGGTCTTGACAAGAAACAAAAACATGGCGGTCGAAGGCGGGACTGTTTCTCACTATTATATATTGGTAATTCGCAAATTTATTGATTTGATGTCGCTTTTCAGACATAGTGTGTGGTTTTCTTTTTCTGTTAAACAATTTCCCTCTGCAGAGTTTGGAATATGCAACATATAGCTCCGTACTGATAAGAACCGCCGAAGAGTTGAGCTATCGAGCAGTGTTTTGCAGCAAACCTTAGGAAAGTTAAAGTCGCTTCAAGGTACAGAGCGTTCAGTAGTAGTTCTGATTTGTTTATTAGGATCGTTTTGAATTTTAACTTTGGATTCAAGGTGTTGACTGATCGTAATAAACGAAGTGAAATGTTATGAAGTGTGAATGTTTATCTGATGTTAATTCAGTTATGATATGTAGAGCTGTAAGCTCATATTTATAAAGCTTTCTGAATATTCTTTCTTCCGATGAATTTGACACTTTCTCCAGTAATTTTTATCAGCATCAAGTTATCCTTGCTCGGCAAAAACTATGTAACCTATAAATCGATCGAGGGCGTTGTTGTTGGTTAAGAATCATCTAACGCGGTTGCGTTTTAGTTTCCCCCGCAATTTCAGTACCGAGAGACAAATACGATATGCAAGAAGAACAAAGATGCATGATATTATTTTTTTTAATTTTTTGAGCATTTCTGATTTCCTCTACCGGTTCGCTTCTTGCCTAAAAAGTCTAAAAATATTTACTGTGGTAAAAATGCTGCAATTATCCGCTGGCCATCAAGCAGGGTGATCGCTTTGCAAGTTGTGAGAACATCGTTTCTCGGTCCCAGACCTCGTCTCTTCCCCCCCCCCCCCCCCCTCCTGACAGCTCCGTTTAGGCGCGATTTTTGAAATTTCAACAGGCCACAGAAAAAAGAATATTTAACCAAATCGATTTATTTTTTCGCAGAACAACTAAATTAACATGGATATTTCAACTAAGCGAATAAAAAAATTTGGGGTTAGGTGCACTTTAACGCATTGAACCGTATTTTTAAAAGCAATCTGTCCTTGAATAATTTCAAAAGGCTGCTTACAAAACTGGAGCTTTCGTGCGTTTGAAATATTATACCCCGTTCTAGAAAACGCCTCTGAAATGGGTACCCTGTTCTTAATCAGGAGCTTCAAAATCACAACCCATTGAGCGGCACATACCCGTATAGGTAATGTATGGGAGTAGTCACCCCCCCGGACGTTTCGAGTTTTGCCTGTTTTCCCAGGCTATATGTAGGTGGAAGCCGGGGGTGGAAGGTGGAAGGAAGCATTGAAAAATACGATTCTTTGGAATTTACATCAAGATAAATCAATTAGAACATAATGTAATAGAGATGAATCTTGAATGTCGTGGATCAGAACAACATCCACTTTTGAAAGCCTCGGTTAGGAAGTTGAACTCGGAAACGCGTGTACAGCTTACGTTAAGCACATTTTCAACACTTTGAGTCTCATCTCGGTCAAAGAAAAGCTATGGAAAATTCCATTAACGTTTCTTTTCGATTGACGTCATTTTAATAATGTTTCTGTAGAAGGTCTTTTTTCACGGCGGCCATCTTGTTATGCGCAATGATAAGTGCGCAGTGCAAAACTAGAGAATCACCTTAAGTTCAGTTCCGTAATCAACCAGACAACGTAAGCTATGTGCAAAGATATGTTGTTTATCACATGCCATTTCACCTTGACTATGTGTTGCCATGGCAACGGTAACCAAAGGAAAGCTAAAATTACAACGACTTATGAAATCAATGCGCCTTTGCTTGGTTTGAATATTATATGTAAAACAAGACGTACGTGGTAAACAGTTTGGTATCACTGACTGTAAAGATACTATGACTTTATAAACTAGGAAAAATAAATTTCATTGAATTTTCATGATTCTTTTCCGGCTAGTCACTATCTCAGTGTGACAAAGTTCATTCTTGTATCTAAAAGTGCAGAATTCACCCGAAATTTCGAGCTATGCCGCCCGACTACAAGGGGTGACGAATGGTCTTCGCGAGCATCTGCGAGCATGCGATTTTTTTGCGAGCACGAGCAGAAATAAAAAATTTGCTTTGCGAGCTTGCGAGCAACGCAAAAATTTGGGGAGCACGAGCAAGCGAGCACTCAAATCGAGCAAAGGTAAAATTTTGCGAGCAGTTAAAAATTTTAATGGACCATTCACCACCCCTACTACAACCAAGCAAATACTGTGAATGAATGATGAATAAAATATATAGAGATTTATAATAGAGTCACATTTACAGCAAACGTCTGATTAAGTTAAATTCTCAAAATAGAAAATGAGCAGATAAAAACAGCTCCAAATATCGACGGCTTATGGATAAAACTGGCGTGAATCGGCTGATTTCCGTGTCACCAAGTACAAATTCACGTTTTTAAAAGCTAAGGTCCTTTAACATTAAATTAGTATGTGTAATCAAATGGTGACGAGTGAAATTAGGGAATAATTTCACGCGCGTTTTGTCCAAATCCTAATAATTTCCCGAGCCTTTAGGCGAGGGAAATTATTAGGATTTGGACAAAACGCAAGTGAAATTATTCCCTAATTTCACGAGTATACCATTTGATTACCTATTAATATCATGGGTGACGAATTACGTTAGCAATCTTGGATTTTTGACTTGTTTATCATTAATCGTATCGATCGATCGTGAACTCCACTCTCTCAAACGTTTAGAGCTGAAATTTGGCTTAAGTTTTCGGAATTTTTCGACAACATACCTCTAAGAACCCTTCTTGATGTGCTCTTTCGTGTGTTCAGGTTTTCTAGCGTCTTTTTATGCCCTGACATCTTCATTCACGACATTTTAAAACTTCGTCGCCATCTTGAAATGGAGACGTACGGCAGGTTGCCATGGCAATTTTGTAATTTCACATGTGAAATTACAATTAACGCTGAAATTTCGCGCCAAAATTAAGGAGTAATTCGTCACCTATGATATTATACAAATAATTTAACGGACATTCAGCTGCACTGTGTCACCTTGAACATTTCCCAGTTAAATCTTGAATCTTGCAGAAGAGCTTGTTAATATAACTGTCACAAATTTAATTTAGAAACATGTGAAGTATAGGCACGGTTTCCTTTGAGGTCATAATAAGATATCTACCGTGAGAGCAAACATAATGGTTGTAATATTTTCACCTTTCATTTCATTTTGAGCGCTGTTGTTTGTTGCGTTAATTCTTTGCAGATGCGCTATCTATTTTATGCTGATTTGTGAGCGAGCGGGCCACGGAGATGGCTGACTAAAGAAAATAAATTGTCGCCGACACAGGATTAGCGAGAAAGCACTGAGTTGAATCTGGAATAGAACTAGCTTTGTAAAGAACGCCTGTGAAGTATTGAAACTATACAATGAATATAATAAGCGCTGTATAATTTTTCGAATTGTCTTCGATTACGTTAGAAACGCGTAATGCAAAAAAAGCGGAAGTTCTTTCCAAGAACTGTCAGGGGGCTAGAAACGCCTGATTTCTCGGAAAAGGTAAATGTTTGCGCTCTGTTTGGGACCTGCAAAATACAGGAAAGTATAATTTTGGTATTGCGAAGCCGTAACAGGGAATGTTCTACAGTTGCAGGAACACCCCCTAATTTATTTTGCAGTTATTTAATAATTCTCAAGAGAGTTTTTTTGGTTTAATAATCAATTTTCTTTGCACGGCGTTTTTGCCTAGCCATGCATGCGAGGTCGCGAGAGTCTTTTTGACAGCCGTCTTAATATTTAATTTGCAACTTCATGCATCTGCCATGTCTCTAACAGTCTTCCCATCAGCAGCTATGTCCCTAATGTCATTCAACACACCCTTGGTAATGGTTGTAGTATAAAAACCGAGATAACTGTAGAAACTTACCGACTTTTCCTTGGCTGGATTGAGAAGAAGAATTTGAAGCCATGTCTGTCACGTTACGCTTGGAAGATTCCGGACCTTAGTGATCAGTGTCAAGCGTTCAATGGTAGGGTGCGTTTCTTTACTCAAATTTAAAGGCCCATGTTCACCCAACGGCTTTGCGCGCTTGTGTTTTTGTTTTGAAACGATTCTTTTGTCAAATGCAGTGTTTTGATTGGCTTCCACTTTTGGGGAGCGTTGCGTGACGATACTAAAAACGACTGCGAGGGAGATTAGCTTTTTTCAAGCGACAGAGCCTGAGTATTAAAGAGGCCAGTAAGACTTTAATTCTTTTCCAAATGGAGGAAGATATATCGCCGGCTTCGTCAAATGTCACCGGTCGGGAGAAAGCAGTTCAAAATTTAAACTGGTAGTGAATGCGTATGGATACTTTGTTGAGTCCGATGAACACAATGAAGGTCATAAAATTACGACATGTCTAAGCACCAGGTGAGATTTTCCTGAAGCCCGTTTCGACTGTGAAAATGTTTTGATTCCTCAATCTATTATTGTGTGTTAATTGTTAGGAGACTTAGGTATGTGTTCTCGAAAGAATAAGCGAGAAGTTGTGTTTGCAAAGCGTCGCTGTAATCGCTGTGTTACAGTTTCTTTAGGTTTGGCTAAGGACTGGTTTGCTAATAATAGTTCTTGCTACTTTAGAGCGATACGCCAGACGATCAGTTTAGAACTTTACGTTAAGGATATCACTCGCTTCATGGGTTAAATTAAATAAAGCATTGCTCATGTTAGATTGACTCGCTTGTATTGCTTTCAACTGATTTCAACGTGACCTTTGTTTACAATGGAACATCAACATTCGATGTAAGAGGAACTCGGCAAACACGCTGTCTGTACTATTTGAAGCCAAGATCTTCTTTCCCATCTCTCCAGAGATTAAAAAACCGGATCCACGGAGACGAATGTACTTCGGCGACCCCGGTTGATGCGGTCAACCGTACGTTTCGATGGCGCCACCATCGTAAGTACCGCAGTGAAACAAACACTCACAGAAACAAAAAGGCTCGATACTAGACCAAGATATCCAGAAAGATGTAAAGAAAAATACCAAAAGCACCTGTTTAGACTTTTTTTTTTTTTTAACCAAATTTTGCACACTGTGGAAGATTAACAAGGATTGACTCTACACACTGAAGGCAGCGATTTTCAACTACGCGAAAAGTTTTTTTTCTTGAGCACAGGGCGCGCAATGCATCTAGGGTGAACATGGGCCTTTAAATCCGGATTTTTGATCCGAAAACGGATGTGGATTCTTTGGATCATATCCAAAACCGGATACTTTGGATACATGATCCGAAGCGTTTCTTTACTAACTACGGATTCGAAAAGAGTGAATACAGCCAGCGGTAACTCGAAGCAATTTTAATACATAGAGCAGTTGATTGACAACACTGCTCATCTTTAAGGCCACATTTGAACTCGGGGCATGGATTAAAAGATTTATTTTATCCGTTATACCTGGGTAGTAATGATAAAGGAACTAAATCCGCTTGACCCGAGTGACTCTCACAACCCAATACGTCTTACGATTAAAGTCTTTATTATAAGGAGACTTACTCTCTCTCTTTACAAATCTTCAGAACTTCATTAACAACTTCTTTCTAACAACGTCTTTCTTCAACTAACCTTGAGTCTTCTGCAGTTCACTTTCTTTCTCTCTAAAATCTACTCCTTCGCATCTCTCTATTTATTTGTTTGATGGTCATTGATAATAGGTTCTTATATAATAATGCGTAGGATGTATCTGCCAACATATACGAGCCACAAAGCTTATACTTCCTTAGTTAATTACTAAAAAGGTCGAAATGTTCATTTAAAAGATAAGTATCTTTCGAGGGACGTCAAGTTTGGAGACAAAAATGTCCTACTCTCAAAAAGCACACTGTTAATATTTTTCTGCATGCAAAGCTTATTAGTAAAGTGGTTGTTCATCATGCGGTTGCATTTTTAAAGGTAAACACTAAGAATGTTCTAGAACCTTAAAAGCCTGTTGATCGGATATTTATCGAACTTTTTTTAACTTTCCATACGTCTTCAAAATCAGGAAGATAAGTCCTGTAACAGTAAAATCCCAATACAAACGGGACCTGCATTGTTCTAGTTCACCAGGACAAATCGAGACAAAACTGCCACACAACTTCGCCCGGCGCGTCTTGCAACATTTTACTTTTCCAGCAGATATATACCTTATATAAAAGACTCATCTTCAAGCAGTATCCTTGAGCTAACCGTCCAGAATAAAATAAAAAATCAGCAAATTTGCAACATCATCAGCAGCCGTATTTTTCTTTCTCCAGGATACCGTCGATACTGGGGCGTTTCTATGAAAATGAATGAAAATAAATCGTTTTTTCGACACATCATTTCTTTGTAGAAAAATGTGAAACGGCAAACTGATCCTTACGGCAAGGCGATAAAGAAGTAAACCAATGAATAAAACAAAAAATACATATTTAAACAAATTGCCCAATATTTCGGTTTGAAGACAAACCTTCTTCAGGGGCTAAATGAAACATAGGCACGTTAAACGTGCATGAGCTATTTTGAATGCTTCAGTATACCTTTAATGCTTCAGTGTAACCTTACCAAGAGCAATGAATCTACCTTTTTCGTCCTAAATGTAGACTGGGTTTTTGTGCAAAATTGGGTTTTGCGGTACATAAATGAATACGCGAAACGCTCAGCTGAGTCGATCCTCATGCTATATATTCACTTTCCTCTGTCTTTCCCCGATACATCTGGTTGAAGTTACACAAATTGTTATTCGATGAAGGTTTTGAATACTTAAATTCTATTCACTCTAACATCACTCAGTTTACCCATGAATATTCAGTTTCTTTACATCAGCCACTACCCTTCCTAGATGTACAGGTATACCTCAGCAGCAACCAAATCCACACAGATCTGCACACAAAACCCACTGACAAGGCATCAGTACCTTCTCAAGTCCTCCTGTCACCCTAACCACACCAAGAAAACTATCCCATTCAGCCTCCTTCTTCGAATACGCCGTATTTGCTCCACCTACCACTTTTTTGATCAACGCAGCAAAGAACTTGTTAATTATCTCATGAAACGAGGATATAGTCGTCCCTCCCTACAAAGAGCCATAACCAGAGTCCGCGCCAGCCCGCGCCATGAAACACTCACTGTTGTTGCCTTCAACGCCGGTCGCTCCGCTCCTCGGTTCTAAAGAAACACCTTAACATCCTTCAGTCCTTCCATAACTGCAAAGACACCTTCCCTATGCCGTCCGTTATTGCTTACAGACGTCACGCCAGCCTTCGAGACCTTTTGGGACACTCCACGCTACACAACAACACACCTTACGCGCAACAAACAGCCTTCCGGAGTTTACAAATGCAACCATCCACATCCATCCATCTCACCTGTCCTTTTCTCCAGGAAGGCCAAACAAATTACATTTTTACCGTCGCAACTAATGAACAAAGAAAAATCATTGACCACTTGTCCTGCAAACCAAAAAATCTTAGGAATGAACGTTTATTCGTTTGTCTCACGATAGAATCGCTTTGAGATATTGATCGCGACGTTTCGACTGCAATACTGCTAGTCTTCATCAGGCGATGAGGTCGATTGTTTACGTGTAGCTATTTATGCACTTTAGTTCGTTGTGATTGGTGTATTTCGATCCTTATTATTCCGATTAGCAGATGATGTTCCCTCACGGGTCCGCTTTGTAGTTGAACGGCTGTTATGCTTTCTGATCGTAGGCATCCATGCTTCAGGAATTTCGATTCCGTTGTCTCTATTGATGTTATTAGAATGAAGTCTTATTTGGATAGACTCTTTGACCCTACGTGTGTATCGTGTGTACCGTGTTTCGGGTAGTGAGTGACATCACTGGACGGCATTAACGGCCGGTCGATTCAGACGTTGTTGAGAGGAGAAAACGACTCGAAGCAATCGGATGAATTTCAGGCTAGAAAGACTGATTGTACAGTCGGCAATATATATATATTTTTAGTGTAGTGCATGCAAGATTGAAGACTTACGATCTTTCTTTTCGCTATTCCCCAATGCCGAATTACTTATGAAAAAAACAATCCACAGCAACATGACAATCCATTTGATGACAGTTCCCATTTTCAGGGATATTTTCTACACTGTCAAGCTCTTGAATCGGTTGAGGAAATCAAAAAGTTCTCGATTTAACTTTCTTTCCATTCTATTTTCAATTATCTTTTGTTTCGTGCAAATTGATAAACCTGGTGCGTAACTTAAATTGAAATCGTCGTTTTCGATCGATCCATGGTACCTGGTTTTTTTTTTTTTTCGTGCTTTATTAATCGATTTACTAAAACTAGTTAACAAATATAACTTACGTGGTGAAAGGGCCCTTAATTAATATACCATCTGTTAATACCACAAAATATGGTCTTCATTCCATAAGATACTTTGGCCCTAAGTTATGGAATTCTATATCAAATGATCTACATAAGTTAAACCTGAAGGAATTTACATTCGCTATAAGAAATTTAACTTTCTCATCTTACTGCTGCTCCTTTTGTAACACCTAGTGTTGTTATAATTTTAAATATAGGTTCAGAAATTGACTCTATCTAGTTATTAATATCATCATCATTAGTAATTTTTACTTCTGTAAATTGAAATTGTATAGCTTATTTAATTTTGTTAAATTACCATTTAGTTATTATATTATCCTAACTTATTGTAATACTCACTATTATATATATACTATTATATTGTACATATTTTTCTTCGAAGATATTAGCATGTATTTGCTATCGTAAATTCGAAGTCAAATAAAGTTTATTGTCATTTGTCATTGTCATTGTCACGTCTATCGCGCGCTAGTTCAGCTAGTTTTAGTCTATGCCGCACATATCGTTCTAAAGCCCGGTCGTGTACTTATTCTTTGGACAAATCAGCGACTGTGACGTTTGCGCGCGCGTTTTCTTGTGCGTGATCATGAAAAAATCTCTAACGGAGATTGAGATTGAATGACGTTTTGGAGGCTTGCATTGGCAAAGAGTCACCGACCTACAACACATTCCGAAACAGTACTAACATCATCAGACAGAATTTGATGCTATAACGTTCTAAGCATTCAGATAAACTGCGCCGCGTCTGGGTTATGTAAGCATGCTTTAATGAATTGAAAAAGAAAGAAAGAAAGAAAAAAGAAAACTGAGAAAGCAAGAAGGCTACGTGGCTACGCGGCTAGCCCTAACACTGACACTTACCCCAACACTAAACCTAACACTAACACTAATACTAACCCTAACCCTAACCGTAACCCAAACCCAAAACCCTGGGGTATGTGGCGACGTGGCTACGCGAGGGGTAATAGCTTCGAAGTGGCCGCGTAGCCAAGTAGCCACTGTTATAGGGGTATAGCTTCGAAATGGCCGTGTATTCTGCAGTTAACACCTTTTTTAATGAGATTAGAAACATAAATTCAACCAAAGATAAAGTTGGAAGTATAAAAGTATCAAGAAGTCAACGCCAGTAATCTTAGCTTAAGGCGCACACAGGTTTGCCTTGGCAATATTGCTCATGGAAGGCACCGCAATAAAGAAAATCAAAACGCAGAATTTTGCACAAAAACAATTTATTTTCTTTCTTGTTCACCAGCTCACCACTTGGTTCTGGCGAAGAAAAGAACAACTGCAGAGAAAACTTATACGTAAACTATATTCAAAGCGTATAGGGTACATTTTTTTCTTTTACATGTCTGATCCGTTATAAATGTCAGGAGTAGGCTAACCGAGGTTTTTTTGTTTAATCATCCATTTTATAGCCTCTGACGCCTATGACGAACGATAAAATTTCTCAAAAAAACAAAAAGAGAAATTTAGGAACTGAGGTGGCAGTCGGCAGGTTGAGTTCTTTATGCCGTAAAGACCACGCTCCAAAAAGGCATAAGTATGATGACTTGAATGCAGATATATGAAGAATGGGCCAAGCTCGTTTGATCCTTGAGACTGAAACCTAGGTTCAAACAATAGAAACATGTGATGTTAGTATTTTACATCATGGAGGAAATTTATGTCAATATAACTCTTGTAAAAACAAAATCCAATTTACCGGTTTTGCAGTTAATTTGGCACAAAAGTTAAAGTCATTTGGCTTGTACATGCACATTTAAATACGCTGACCGCTATATTGAGACATGCAATCTGCTGATGATTAAAGGTGATATCACGAGAGACGATTCGCAACTACGATTTTTAGCCCAACACAGCCTTGAACCATTGTTGCGACATTGCTTCGAATGATTACAACATTGTTCCAACATTGCACCGCTTTGTTACGCTAAAAATCGTCGTGCTAATCGTCCTGCGTAACGTCACCTTAAGAGCTAGAATAATTTTAAAAGGATAAACCAGTGAGCAGCACCTCTGCGAACTTCTTAATTTGTAAAAAACTTTTATTTTTTCCTACGCGTTTCGTGTGACTAGCGCACACTTCATAAGGGAGTTTTACGATACAACTAAGCGTACCTGTATATATACTTAAAAACACCTACGGATTTGCGTAAAGGAACTACAAACCTCGTGGTTATACATCTAGGAAACAGGCGGAAAAATATTTAAACGGTGTGACTTGTTTGTAATGTTTTGGGGCCCACAATTTTCAGTGATTTTAGCTAAAACTGTGGGCCCCCAAAAAATGACTAAGTTTTGGACAAATCGTCTCTATAATACAACTGTAGTAAAGGTACCCTGGGTGCCAGAGACTTTTCTAGCGCGGTTTCCGGTTTCTGTCAAGTCTTTATAGCTTCGCCGCTCGTGACTTCGGCCTACGGCCAAAGATGTGTCGGCCTTCAGCCAACACCGAAAATTCCCGCTGCACGCGAGAAAAACTTCTGGTACCCAGGCTATAGTAAAGACAGTTAGCAAATTTGGTAGCGTCAAGGTGCTTTCAAATGAAAAAGACCTCATTTCCATTTGACGTGCGACGCTCAAAAACGCCTTTGCTTATGCTCCCTAATTATTCTCTTTTTTGCACAATATTTTTGTTAGGTAATATTTGATGAGAATTTTAATCTGAAAACAAGGAAAAAATGGCAGAGAGGACTGAGTCACCATATGCTTACCCGGTGGTCTGACACATCTGTCTTTGTTGTTTCTTTTGTATCCCAAAGCAGTTTTACATCTACATTTTCCACGTTTGCATTCTTCAGTTTTTTCATCGCAGTTGCAAGCTCCTTTAACCCTAACTTAAATCCAAAATTGCATAGATTATTATTATTTTAACTTAAGAAGTACGCATTTAAAAGAGGCAGCGTGGCCAAGTGGTCAGCGTGTCGGACTCGCAATCTGTTAGTTCCAGGTTCGAGTCCCGCTCGGGCCACTTGCTTGATTTGAGTTCTCGGTCCTCCCGAGTTGAAATCCTAGGATATGCTTGTAAATAGCCAACTCAAGTTGCCTCCTGCCAGTTGGGGTTTTAAATCCTGTTATGTTGACTTTGAACAGCGAGGAGGAAGTGTGACGTCACGTTACCATGGTAGCAGTATTTCTGGATGACTACAAAACCAACGAGGACGGTGACGGCACGAAGAACGGCAAAAAAATATGTTTATATCAACAAACAACAACTTTGCACGTGCATCACGCTATTTTGTACATTTCTTTGCAGTCGTTGCACACTACGACATGAAACTTCCTAATTTCACGAGATCGCTTTATGGATTAGCTTAACACAACAGAAAAATTGTCGCTACTGTCCCAAAGAAAATTTCGCCGAGATTTGCCATATTAAATGAAATTTATGCTACCACGGCAACGTGACGTAACGACTTTTCCTCTCTATTATACGTTTCTACGTATTTGAGTGAAGTGCCTGCGCATTTAATCATATACGCAATACAAGTCATAAATATATTATATTATTACTAGCGCCTGTAAACTAGCTGGTTAAGCTAAATGCACTTTCTACTATAAACAAGCCTTAAAACCTTTAAACACTGAATACTCTGCTATTAGTAAAATCCAACTAGTAGTCTATTATCAATGCTTCGTTCTGATTGGTTGAGCTACTACTAGGCTATATGTTATAGCCCACTAGTAGCGAAAAGCGCGGGCTTTTTGGCGGCAAAAAAGGATTAAAGTCTTGCTTTAACTAGCTAAAGTTTTTTTATTCTCGATATTTTTGACCAACAAGTTGGATTTTACTAAAACAATTATTCCTCGAGTCCGAATGGGCTCTGAGTCAATAGCCCATGAGGCCGAAGGCCTCATGGGCTATTGACTCAGAGCCCATTCGGACTCGAGGAATAATTGTTAAATAGCCACCTTTCCCTTACGACCTTTTTTTACTTTCTTTTCTGTCTTGACCAGTTTATACCCCTAGTTTATACAACAGCTATCCGCTTGACAACCGTGCGCCCCTTACAAGTCTGTTGGTAAAGTGGTCGATTTGTGGGAGTTTCGATCTTAGTATAAATGAAGACTCTGGTAGCAGAAGTGCAGTGTTCGCAACAATTGCATTTGGCATGGTACCCTCAATACGTAAGCTTTTGTATCCACATCGGTCAAAAATTTAGATTAAGAATCGAAAGCATTAAGGTACAAAAAACTGCAACAAGCAGCAAGAAGAAAAGGGCAAATATAAAATGACGACAGGGAAGAAGAGCTTTTAAGTACGGTATATCAATTATTGCCATTTTCTACCAAGCAGGTCAAATATCTAGTATATCTAAGGTTTAGGAATCGACGCACGATGAAATATAGCTAGTGCCGATCCGCTGACTGAGTTTACTCAACTCAAGCAGAAACAAACTGGCTGCCACAATTTGAACAATACAAAAGCCTTTCCCTACCGGGAATCCAAATCATTCTTTCACTAAAAAGTGAGTTAATTTCCTCTTTGTTGTTACTATTAGGGATTGCGCATGCATACCGACACAAATGCCCTCATGGCTCTCAGTGAATCCTGGGAGACAAGGAACACACGTGTATGTGCCTTCAGTGTTTCGGCAGCGGTCACCCGAACATTTAGCCTCGGCTGTTAAGCATTCATTGACATCTAAGAAAAATAAAGAAGAAAATATTCGTTCTAGTCCCTATCATGGAAAAAGTTGGTGATGGCATAAAGTGAACTTGTTTCCTGCAGGAAACAAGTTCACTTTAAGACCTAAAAGCAAACTAACAGAGCGCAAGGGCGCAGAAGTTTAAACGCAAAACACTGAAATACTATATTACTTTTTTGGTAAACTACTGGACACAGAATTTGGAATTCCTTGCAATGCTTATTTTGTTGATTTAATTTGTTATCTTTAACATTTGTAGTGGTGGAAAATCTGTTACAAAAAAGTTGTTACTTAGGTAAATAAACCATCCTCTCTTCATGTGTAGGCTCGGAGCCGGTGTACAGATAGAATACTGAAATGCCAGTATGATTATATGACAATTTTGCTAACTAATAATTAATTGTTTTAAGCAACAACTTTTTACTTTTTACCTTCACATTTTTCAAGGTTCTCTCCAAAGTGAACGTCTTTGTAGCCTTCTATACAAACACAGTCATAAGAGCCACTAGAAATTTTTTTGCACTTGCTATTTGATGGGCAAGTGTTTCCTCTCTCATCACATTCGTCCAATGCTGAAACAAATCGAAAAATTCAATTGTTATTCCATTATTCATTTTCATCCTAAGTGTGTGCCATTGGGACGCAGCGTGACCGAGTGGTCAAGTGTTCGCAGTGGTCCTGGTTCGACGCCCCGCTTCGACAACTGGCTGTATTTTCCCGGTAAATCTAAATGTCAAGGTCAGACCTGGGCCACTCTTGTCATCAAAGGTTAATTGAGGGTTGCAATATTATTATGAGAAATGTATCTGCTATAAGAGATTTTACGGATTGGGGCTCCTAGCCACGTGCTTTGCGGCCACGCCAATCTCTAGCCATTACATAAATTTAGTGCTACTATGCATGTAAGTTAACTTATTTTTGGGATTTGTAAATAAGACGAAATGAGCAGTTTACACGGTAAAGTTCGCGTCTTATTTTTCCTTGTATAAGTGGCCCAAATGTTCGGTCTTTTAAGCATGCAGCCGCAGCATGCCTCCACAGCCCATAACACTGACAACAATATCACATGCATTACGTTACAGTGTACACGCCCCGCGGTTATAAGAACGAAGCAATAGCCATCAGTGCTTGCTCTTCTTTCACAACATCTTTAGAAGACACTTACGAACACATTTGCCGTCATAGTCCAGGCGTAACCCCTTCTGACAAAGACAATCAAATCCACCCAGTCTGTTCTGACACACTCTGTCAATGGAACAGTTGTGATTCTTTTCTTTGCATTCATTGATGTCTACCAGAAATCATTAGAGAAAATAACATATCGTTAAGCTAGAGAGGGCTCCCAAAGAACCTAGTATCTGCATTTTAAAGGTGTTAAATTAATATAAAAGAAAAGATTTTTCCTTTTCTTGGGATCAGCGGCCTCTCGTACCTTGATTTAAGTTGAATCTTTACAGCATTTTCCTCCATTTCTTTTAGTGCTTAATTTCTTCTCCTCCTAGCGGGATTCTCGAAGCCCCATTTTTTTGAGTTCTGGTTATATATGATACCATATACGCTCTCTGATGTGTTCTGGGAGGTACTGAGAAGGCCCCGCCCAGAGGTTCAATCCCTTTAGTTACGTATCCTTTTATACACCATTTTTGACAGAAAAGGTACCCCTTCAGTATACCTTCTAATGACAAATGGTACCCCTTTCGCAGACCTAGTAGTTTATAACTTTACATCCCTTTTAACTGCTGTAAATGTACTGTCCTTTAATTTAATTATGAATAAAACACAAAACCAGAAAGTTTTCTCGGCTCTTCGACAGCCATAATATGCATTTTTAGCCCTTCTGAGCCCTTTTAAAGACCCAAATGACAGATTTACCCACCCTTTCATATACAACAACTAGTGAAATCTCTACCCTTTCATATACCTGAAGCCTGAAAAAGGTACCGCTTTAGGGCGGAGCCTCGCCGTATAGTCCATTATGGGGAGTACCCCCAACCACCACCACCCCCTAAGTGATGTGCTTCAGTTCGGTTTCAATTTGAGCCATTCGGTTTGGTGGTTAAATGTGCTTAGGTCTGGTTAAAGTTAAACCCACTGATTACATTGGGGCATTCGTTGCTATTCCTAGGGTTAAACAAGTGTCTCACATTACCTTCACATTTCTGTTCTTTGTCCTTATTTACATGTCTGAAGCCTTTCATACAAACACAGCTGGGAGCTGCAATGTCCTCCTTCATACAGCTGGAGAACCGTCGACAAAAAATCCCTTTCTTCTCGCACTCATCCAAGGCTGAAATAGTTATACAAATCGAAGCACTTTTTGAATTAAATTTCGGCGAGACAAATGAGGTCTCAAGCTGATCTTATGAACAGGTTCTAAGTCACAGTAAGTGCAGTAGAATAATACACTAACCAGCACACGTCGTAGGAAAAAAAGGATCAACCAAGCAAATCTTGCTCTTTCCGCAGTAATTTTTTCCTTTTGGGCAGGGCTGATACTCTGCAATCATAAAAAAGATTTGGTTCTCTTAAGGATACTGCACAAAAGTCATATATTTCGATGCCGCCCGGATCGTTTTGAGCCCTACGTTTGCCCGGGAAAGTACTCACTATGGAGGTTCAAGCGGGGAGGCTCTGCCCGTTAATGGTACCTTTTTCAAAGGTAGGGAAATCTGTCATTTCAGTCTGTAAAAAGGCGGAGAAGGACTAACAAATGATTTTATGGCGGTAAAAAGGTCGAGAAAATGTTCTGGTTTTGTGATTTATTGATATTTAAAAGGGACTTGTTTTGCAATCAGCCTCAAACGGGGAGGCTCCTCAAAAGCAATCACTCCATCACGCTACGCAAGACATCTCCAAGGCTTCTGGAGCAACGATGCTCCCCACAAGGTGACTTCTTATAAAAGTTAATCATGATGCCCATAATGAATTATGAAAAAGAAAAAATGGCGTGGCGATTTAAGATAAAATTTCTAAGACTGACCTCGGCATTCTTTTCCAGTCCCAACTGTTTTACCTTTGCAGATACATTTTCCGTTTATGCAGGTGGCGTTCACATCACAAAAACTATGAGTAGCGCAGTCAGCCACGGGTTCTGAAATAAAAAGGTGTTAAAGCCTGCATGACATACATGTATAGATTTAAACTGGGCTGAGCTCTTCTTTCACCTCTCTACATGAAAAATTACATGAGTAACCAATGTACTGCGAGTGAGAGATCTGAACAGCAGAGTAATATCTAAATTATCTCTAAAGTATAGTATTGAAGGAACCGCAATAATCTTTTTTTTTTCGGCGGGGCGGGGATCTACGCTTGAATTCATGTTACACTGAGACAAATCCACAATTAGCTTAGTGCTTTTTACGCCAAAGGAGCAAAAACGGATTTCATCTCTGTTCATAGGTTGGCCGTTGAGCCCGAGTTGAATGCTGAGTTTTGCCTTTTTTGCTAATAGGCATTTTGTCTATCAAATAGGACAATGAAAACAGAAGAAGAAGAAGAAAACAAGAGAGAAAAAAGTAGCGTCATCAAGACGGCTGACTTATTCCCAGATAGTCATCCGTATCCTGTTTCCAACCCAGTTCAACAGGGTTTAACTTGAGTGCACACTGAGTTTCGCGACTCGCGCGCTTCGCACAAGAGTAACTTGAGCGCAACACCGAGTACCGCGAGGGGTTGCGAGACACGTATTTCTAGTAGCATAAACACTTTAATCCTGAATGTCATGATTTCTCGGCCAATAAAAACTTATTCTTAAGAAAGACACATCATATATTTATTACCGTTACGCAGATTATTTATTGGTATTAATTTTCGTACCAGGCTTGCACGTTCCTCCATTCCCGACGAGACCAGTTTTACATTTGCATTTTTCATATTCGCAGAAAGAATATGAAGGGCAGTGAGAATCCTTAAAGCATTTAGTATCTCCATGTTTTCCGACTGAAAAACAAACAAAACAAAAATTCTAGGAGAAAAAACACTCGATGGGTAAATAATATGATCAAATCTAAAAATTAGCAAAATCAGGTATGGACAAACCTTTTGATGGACAAATTATGGGCTTACAGTACAAAGTAATTTTTTCCATCGAAAATCCCGTGATAGAACGGTCCAAGTGTACGATAAAAACGTAATATTAGAAATCCTGTAAGAATAATTTTGACAATGATGATGACAATGATATGACAAAAAATACACTCCCACTATCGAACTCCGGAACGCGTGTATCTGGCGTCAAGATAAAAAGCGGCTCTTGTGTTACTAGTTTGCACGTAAAGTCATGGCGGCCATGTTGATGGCCACCTTGTCACTTGGTTGCAAACCAAGAATAGGAGGTTGGTTGTCAGACATTCAACAACCTCGTCCCCAAGGAAAATTTATGGATATCAAGAGGCTAAAGGTTTAACTGTATTTCAATGAAAGTTGAAGATATTATCAACAGGCGATTTGCACGATGACGTCATTTTACTACTGCTATCAGAATCCTTTGGGGTATTGCTTTCTTGTGCAAATTAGGGCCATTGTTCCTGAAACCTCACAAAGATTACCAAATTTACATATGAAAGAGAAAATGAAATGAATTCTGGTCGTAGTAGTAAAATGACGTCATCGTGCAAATGACCTGTTACCGCCGGCATTGATTTCCAATAAATCAAGTGGATGATTGGGTGGATGATTAAGAGGAGTAACTGATCTTCAACACAGGTTAAATTTATCTCACCCACGCAAACATCACCGTTTCCATCGTAGCCATCAAGACAGTAACATTTGTTATGTTTGCACCTAGCTAACTCATGACAGTTATGTTCCAGTACGCACGCCCCGCGACCAGTTTTATCGGCTGTGGAAAAAAAAAGTCGATATTGATTGCATTTATTATTATAATTACAACACATAATTATACAATCTTAAAAAGGAAAGAATTTTGGCTATTTGAAGCCAAAACGGACCAGTTGCATAAAAAGATTACTACTGTATTTTTTCTCATTTCACCGTCTCTAGAAAATTGAAAAATAATAAAATAATAACAGGTCTGATAGCCACTTCAAGCTACTTCACATAATTCGGGTTTGTACGTTCACAACTTCGAAATGATTAGTGCACCGGAGCTATTTTGTTTTCGGGTATAGAGACAAAAATGCTATATTCAACGAGAAAAACTTCACTAGTTTCCTTAATATTAAATCCGGTTTTGAAATGTCTCGATGGGGTATTTCAACTGCCTGACTAGGAATTCTCAACCTTGAAAGAATACACGTAGAAATGACTTCCTCGAAATGTCAATGTTATTTGCAAACTAGTAAATGGAAGTTACAGTATTTCTTAAGTTCAAAAATTGGTAGCCAGGCTGACGAAAAACCCCATCGAGCCACCTTAATGAACTCTCCACTTCATCAAAGATTGCAGCTCCTAAGAAAAGCCTCTTACCTTTCGAACTCACACATTCAGGGCGATTCGCTCTGCCAATATACCCGTCATGACACTTGCAAACATGAGATGTACGTAAGTGACCATGGAGATTCAACTTTCCTTCCAAACAGAATGAATGTGCCATTTTTCCTTTTATGTGTATCCCACATGGTTCTCTTTTGTCATACATGTTGTGATGTGGGCACTTCCTCCAGTCTGTTGGAAAATAAAAACAAAGATAGACCTATCATACCATGACAACCCTGATTACAACCTCGTTTCCAGGTCCTCTCCTACTCGCCGGCCGGGGACGGAGTAGGAGAGGACCTGGAAACGAGGCTGCTTTAAGTGTTGTTCTTTCTTATTGTCATGCCAACACCTCAAAATCAGAACCATGAAATAAAAAAGTAGAGAAGCCGTTGTGGCTCCTATAATAGGGACCTTAAGCAAGGAAGACGACAACGGCAGTCAAGACGTTTGCAAAAAAATGAATTTGCGTCCTTTCAAACTTAAATGCGTTGATTTCGCTCAATATGTCAAATGCAGGCGACTTTTCCCGGAGTTGAAATCTCAAAGATTTTACTAAGGTTCAAAAAGAGAAAGGGAAATTCGTCGTGATGTGTTCACGTCCTCCATAAAACGGCAAATTAGGAGGTTTCGCGTCGTAGTCGTGCAATGGAAGTCGAAGAAATGTACTAAAAAGCGTGATGCACGTGCAAAGCTTTTGTTTTGATCATTAACCTATTGTTGTTGTTTTTTTTTTTCTGAAGTCGTCGTTGTGGTCGTCGTCGTGGTTGCTTAAGCTCCCGAATGCGCGACCGTTCTCTTTAGAACAAACTTGGGGTAAATGCGACATCATTTTCGTACGGTGATATGTGCATATAATACTTACATCTCTTTTGAATTAACAAGTAAAAATTGGAAGGCACGACTGACTTACGATCACATTTTGTTTTTCCATCTCCCACAAAGTGTCCCGTACAATGGCATTCCTTTCGAATGCATTTAGCTCTTCCTTTGAAACAATCCTCGTCGGACTCGCACTTTGCAGGCTTGGCTGTCGATAAATACACCAATACAGACTGAATGGTAAACCCCACGCAGGCAGCCCAGTATGAGTGTTTAATCATACGTGTGGTATCATGTTGTGTAATCCTCAAAATGGCCGTGAATATAAAGGAATTGTGAGGGAATTCAAGAAATAGATTAAAAAAGATAAAAACTCGCATAAATGTTCAGTAAAAATGCTTTACCTCATTTACTTAGTGTGTTCTTGCTTCTTGTGTGGTTATGCGATTTAAGCGATTTCCTTTATCCCGAGTTTCCACTGATAAAAAGAGGAAAGGCCAAACACTCGCGATCTCGACAGCCCGCCGAACGAAGCCAAAAATTTTATGTTAAAATTTCTCCTGCCAAATTCCAACTGCAAAGGTTAAACTTTCATTCTAACTCCCTTTCGAGCCAAACAATCGCATCCCTGCGAGCGAAGCCAAGCGGCAGTTTGTTTCCCCAATTAAACGGTCCAACTCTGGGATCTTCTTACAAACTCACTACAATGCGACAACCGTTGAACCCTGTCCTGTTACCAAACGATGCCTCACGGGTTACTAGAAAGAATACAATTTGTCAATGCGAAGAGGTGACAAATTTTCTTTTCTTCCTTCCGATAGAAATGATAAAAAGTCAAGGCCACTAGTTATTTGCCGTTTGACTTTGCTATTGCTAATAGTCTCGAACTAACGAATGTTATGGGACAGATGATCCTGAATTTCTATCATCTCCATCGGAAATAAGAAAAGAAAATCTGTCTTTTCGCGTTGACAAAATGCATTCTAGTACCCCGTGATTGCCCGTGAATCATCGTTTAGCAACGTGACAAGGCTGCCAAAAGATTTCAACGGTCGTGGTGTGTGGTGAATCTTTATATTCGCGGCCATTTTGAGGATTACACAATACGATACTAGACGTATTAACGATTAGACATTCACACTGAACTTTGGCCGCCTGTGGTCCCAGTGGCACACTGTGTCACTGCGGACGCAAATCACGTGATTTAAGCACGTGATCTGCAACCTTTCTTCCCAGGCCTCACAAGGTGAGGGTGGGTTTATAAGTCCGCGTGCGCGGTCAGCTAGTGTTATTAGAGAAATTGAAGCCTGGCTCCCATTGGCGTGGGTGAAAAAAAAATCGGCTGAGCGAAGCGAACCGAGAGGTAGTCTGGTGAGGGGAAAGGGTGCTCTCTTTCCCCCTCCCCAATCCACCGCTCGGCTGGCTTCGCTCACCGATATTTTTCCTATTTGACCCCGTTTTTTGCCTTTTTCCCCCACTGTGGAGCCTGGTTCCAGGCTCAGGAGAAATTTAGTCCATATTATTTCTGGTAATTTTAACATTGAAATTATGAATATATGTGAACTGCGGAGTGAAGAATTATTTAAAGGAAGATCATCGCAGTTATATACGCAACTTATGCACTTGAGAAAAGAAAGCCTGAAAAAAACTCAGGCTTGTACGGGATTCGAACCCTTGACCTCCTCAGGTGTATTAAGGAGTGGGTCAATTAGGCATGTGTGAAAAGGAAGGGGGGTGGTCTATCTTCTACAGTATTCAAGATAATGAAATGAAACGTTGTCAAGGACTTGCACTCGACAAGATGAATCAAGTCGACAAGAAGTTGTCACCAATTAGTCACGTGACCGTAAATGATATCAAGTGTCCTTATTTTCCTTTAGGTTAAGCGCACACTAACTTAACACAAAGTGATATGCAAAATGATGCTTGAATGGTTTCATGTGCACGAAATTCTACAAGAAGCCAATTGGAATGGGTGTCCAGGTCACGTGACCAATAAAATGTGACATTGTTTTGTCACGCAATAGCCGTTTAAAAGTTGATGTCGCCTAGATAGACTTCGATTCCAGTTACATTTGAGAAGAGGCCTTACATACTAAAAACAATACTGCAAAAAAATTTCAGTTAAGTTAACTTTTCCTAGTGTGCAGAAGCCCTAAAAGAACAAACCGGAAGTTAAACCATAAGTGGTCACGTGATAGGTTACTATGGAAACACTTTTGTGAATAAAGCTCCCTTGACATGTTTTAAGTCGCGGCCTAGTTTCATGTGGATCGGACGTTTACTTTCGGAGATAGACCACCCCCCGTATTTTCTTTACAGAATAATGTGTGACCCTCTCCTTAACTTACCTGAGTCTGCCTTCCCGGTGCAGCGCTGCATTGTCAGCATTGGAATGGCACTTCAAGTTTTGTCAAAGGCGCGTAACTAGGCTCCAGGCTTTTACCGAGCAAACTGTGCAAAAACTTTCACGGCGGAATTTTAAACAAGTCCGCGTAAAAGTGGAACCATAATGATTAAAAATTTTCACTCACTTCTGATCTCTGAGGTCAAAAACTTGCACGCTTTTCCTTTTAAAACTTGCACGGTTCCACGTTTACCGTTTTGAAAGGCGGTTCCGTGAAAGTTTTTTGTCCATTCAAAAATTTATGATATCATGATCTCATTTATATTTAATATAATATAGTATAAGTAAATTGCATTTCATAAGGTAGTCATATCTTTAACTTACGATATTCAGCTGGCTTGTATGAATATCCCTTCAAAACGCTTAAATCAGCTATGAGTGACGAAAGAAATATTAGCAAACCGAAGAAACTTCTAGCTAGCTTATTTTCCGTAAAGCTTAATCCCTTCCTTGAATCTAGCCGTCTATTCAGAAGCAACAAAATTCTGATCTTCAGTTAAAACAAAACCGACTGAACCCTTCAAGACTTAAGTTACATCAAAATGGCAATACGTGAATGGAGTAAAGTACTGTCTAACCTATACACTTCAGTCCGTCTCCTTTATATCCTGGTTTACAGGTGCAAGAAAAGGCCAAGGCGGTATCCTTGCAGATAGCATTCTTGTCGCAGTCATGCTTCTTGGTGGAGCATTCTTTTATACCTAGGAAATATCATGACGAGTACTCCTCAATGTTACGTGTGTTGCTGTCTTGGAGCTTCCTAATATCTTTTTGATTCCTAGTTACTCGATCTTCATTCAAGGCTAACATTAAGAAATTTTCTGAAAACATTGACCAAATTTAACTTTCTGTATAAGAAAACTCTACTGCGACCAATAATACTGATGAATTTATATATTATTGATATCTAGTTTATTACTAGTCATTTTGATTAGTCATTCTTTTATCTTTCATTTGCATTGTTTAAGTTGACTTAATTGCAATTTATATATTTATTTTGACATAGTCATCTTAAGCTTATCTATTTATGTATTATCCGTATTTATAATTATTTATATTTAGGATATATTTTTAGATGTTAATTCATTATAGTGTAAAGTAGATAGCAGGTCCACTTCAGGTAGCAATGGTTGCCATTTATTCAACCTGCCTTATCAAATAAAGGATATGTATGTTTGTATGCATTGCTTGTTTAAAGGTACGGTAAAACGGGCGACAGTAAACGTGCAACTTGTTTTGCTACAAGGCTGCAAAACGAGTTGAATAGCGATGTTGTGCGTTTTACCACCCACGAAAAAACCTTACAACCTTTTTTGTTGCAAGACACGTTCCAAGGTAATAATAATAATAATAATAATAATAATAATAATGATAACGGTTTAATATAAGTACATCCATGGTATGGCTCTTCACCTGATATAAAAGTAAAATGAGGAAATTAACATAAATCTGACTAGGATTATGAATTTGTAAAAAGCTAGGTAATAAACAGTAACATGTAATTTACAATATATACATACATTATCTAAAACTAGGCAAGAAATCATTCCGCCCTATTCCGGCAGCGCTACCTTAAAATACATAATGTTTGCTTACTGAAGGATTTAAAATTATCACAACATTTAACATTGGATGGCAGAGAATTGAAGAGGGTGGGTCGGTAAAACGCGAAACATCGTTACTCAATTCGTTTTGCAGCCTTGTAGAAAACATGTTTCATGTTTATTATTGCCCTAAGCTTAAGTCTGGGGCGTTGCTCGTCAAAAAGACATTTCATGTAAACACAGCATATCGATCATTTTTCCTGTTAACAAAACAGTGTCTCTCTTTATTCTATATATAAACTATGAACAACAACTTAGAATGATTTTTAAACCATCGCCGGCCTCATAAAAAGAATGTGTTAGGCTAAGTTTAAACTATACCGGAATCAGACTCGTTCCCAGTCCCTACCTAATTGTTCTTCAAAGGCGATGAAAGACTGGGGAGAAATGATGTCAAGGTCGAGGGGCAGGCTTGCATCAAGGGCCTTCCCTTGATGCAATGCGTTCTAGTCAAAACCGCCTCAGGAGCGACTGGGAACGAGTCTGTACCGGAATCATGCTTTTGCGCCGCCACGGAAATCATAGCGGATAAGTCCTCTCTTCACACACAAGAACAGTTCTGAAGGGCGCGGCCTCGAAAATATAATTATTTTTCTTGTTCCTGCTAGCTGTAAATTGGTCTAAAAATAAGGTGAGGCTCACCCTCCGGCTCTTTATATCCCCAGGTCTCCAAGCCCCCTCGGGTACCCCGGCTCCCCTGAACCTACTGGGCCCCTTCCCTAGATTCGCAAAGTGTCCTAAAAACTTACCTTTACATTTCCGGTCAGCTATTCTTTTCATTCCATAAAGTATATCCAAAGTTGCAGCCACTCCAGTTTTCTTTGGATAATTTTTATACTTTGTAATGTGTCGTTGCAAGTGTTCCTGCAACACTCTGCAGTTTTTATTGGGCGAGTCCCGGGAAATATCTGCAAAAGAATTAGGCGATCTTTTTATCTGCTTCTCAATTACGTATCTCAATGAACAAAAGGCGTTCTGGATCTCGGTAACTTGGCACCTACGCCTCCTTAAGGCACAATTTTATCCTAAACGAGAAGGGAGGGGTACGCGGTCAGTTACCCATGCCAGAAACTTTAATTGATCCGGCGTTGTTAGACGGGGTAAGGGGGAGGGAGGGGTGTGGTACGCACGTTTTACAGACATTAAAAAGTACAAAAAGTAGAAAAACGCGTCACGGAAATAAAAATTCCGTGCTCACGTTTCCCGGAAATTTCCAAACTAAAAGGACAGTATTTCACGGAGTTCAGTTCCGTAGTTTAACTTTTTGCGAAAATCAAAGACACTTATTAAATTCCAATACTACACAAAAAATCGTTTTAGCTTTATTTATTCCCTCTTATCAGAATGCGCATGATGTTCAGGTTTTTTCTTTTATCTTTTGCTTTAGAAATTTCTTCTCTTGATTGAATTAAGTACAGTGTAGGACATGTTAGATTAAAGACTTACGGTCTTTCCTTTCGCTATTCCCCAATGTCAAATTGCTTGTGAAAATACAGATGAACAGCAACGTGACAATCCATTTGGTAACAGTTCCCATTTTCAGGGATATTTCTACACTGTCAAGCTCTTGAATCGGTTGAGGAAATGTGTCATTAGTTCTCCATTTAACTCTTTTCCTTTGTATGGTCAATTATCTTTTGTTTCGTGATAATTAAATCTAATTACCAGAGAAATTTATAAACCCGGTGCGTAGTTAAGTTGAAATTGTCTTTTTTGGTCGATCTTTGGTACCCGTTTCTATTCAACAACAAATTCATCCTATTTCCCATCACATTTTGGTCCATGTAGGTATCGTTCCAAAGCCCGGTCGTGTACCTATTTGTTGGAAAAATTAGCAATTGTGACGTCGGCAGTTAGTGGGTTGCGCGCGTTTTTTTTTTTTATTTATTTATTATTGTGGGCGATCCTTTTAGAGAAATTGACTGATTTTTTTGGTTTTTTTTCAGTTTGCTTCGGCAAGGAGATCTAAATCGCGTTCCGAAGAAGTAGCATAGTCAGCAAATAGCTTGATTCTGACAGCGTTCTCAGTTGAAAATATGAATTTGGTACCCTGACGTAGCTGAACTTCGAGATTTGCCTAGGTTCCCGTCGTTCAGATAACAAAATACAGTGGGTCTTTTGGTCAGTTTATAAGCACGAGCAAGGAGCAGTTATATAATACAGGAATGACTTTCATTCCGGAATTAGTTTCGTTCCAGAGTGACGTTGTAGTGCATTCACATGATAAAATCGAACGGCTCAGCCTAAGCCGTTCTCGTGCGCGTGGTTTTCGCGTCATATCAGATAAGCATGCGCCACTCGCCCCAGCTACACGATTTGCGATTTGCAATGATCCAGCGCGAAGTTCGTTTCCAGTCATATTTTGCAGTCATCTACCACATGCATTTACTTGCAAAATCTGGCGACGAGGAAATTAGAAAATTTGCGTCACTAACAATTATTTAGTTTTGGCATGGTAACCGCTAGTGTGGTAAACTGTTTCTTCGACGTTTATAACGGTTTTATAGACATCAGCGCCGGACCAGGCTTTTATTCGGAATGAAGCCAGACAACGCTCTACGTTTTACCACGTATTATTTGAAGCAAGACTTTTAACTACAAACTAATACAGATCCGAACTAAGGGTCAGTTAACAAAGTAATCGTAAACCGATCGAGCGTTGTACGAACGCCCTGAAAGAAACCAAAAAATGAGAACCAAATGGATTGTTGTTATTATGGTGATTTACTTCTCGTGCCACATCTTACGAACTGCTGGGTTTAAATATACAATCCATGAATACCGTAAGTAGTAAACTTTATCATTCTGGAGGCTTTTGGAGGCAAGTTACCTCTCCGTACATCAATCTATAAATCTAAATGAAATTTATATAAATTTATTGTCCTTTTGAATGGTTTTATCTCAAGAAGAGGCAAGGTATCATTCGCCTTCCAGTCATTTCGAACTTTAACGGAGTTTCTCTCAAACGAAAGCGCCTTTTTTTTCGAACGCTGATCCACTCTCCATCTTAAGAACTTGTTACTTTTTAACTTTGCTAAAACGTCCACTTCACGAAAGGGAAAAGTAGCTTAAATGACTTAATATATGTAAATTATTTTCTCGTGTTTTAGTTCAGCAAAAAGATTATGGGAAAGGACGAAGATGCTTCGAGGATTACGACTGTTCTTATCAGTCTTACTGCAACACACTGAAGGGGATTTGCAAATGCAAAAGCGATCTTATAGGAAATGGAAACACTTGTAAACTTGGTAAGTTTGATAAATTAAGGAGTCAATGAACACAGAAGCGGGCAATTCCCATACTCCCCGGGAGGCTCTGCCCCGTCAGGCCCAGCCCTTCCCTTCTAGATACCATTTTTGACAGAAAAGGTTCCCCTAGTGGCTTCCATTGACAAATGGTACCCCCTTCACATACCTGGCTTAGAACTTGCACCCATGGTTATCTGTATGGGAATTACGAGAAATAGGTCACGAAGATAAAGCGGACAGAGACCATTTATACATTTGAATACTTATCACTGGAAATTCCAGCGTTCAATCTAGGAGACCCAATCTAACTCGCGAAATAAATTCTCGGATCTCTCTTCTCTGATCCGTAGCAATATCTCAGTGATACCGTGCTCCCCTCTTCAGAATTAAGCCTGATGAGTCTGTCGAGGTTTGGTAGTTCCGGAGACACGTATCTACCGCGATTGTCGCCCGTTTTCTATTGTGACTGACCAGAGATTTCTTTGGGTTTGGCTTTTCACTCAGTCCTTCTCATCGTTGACAAGGATTATGTGTTGAGCCAAAAGAACGTCATGGGCATGTTATGGGAGATTGCGTGTCTAGCGCGTGAAAAAAAAAACGCACAGAACGTTAGCACAGGGTGAACCAATAGTTTTGGTTTCTGCAAGTGGAAGTTAAGAAAGAATTTATTCTCGCCTTCATTCTGTCACACGTTTTTTCGACGCCCAAGCACCAACAGCCGAATGTGAGAGTGATACTGACTGCCACGAGAATGCTAGCTGTATAGACAAAAAATGTATTTGCAAAGGAAAAACTGGTGGAGGTGGCAGGAAGGATTGTCGAGGTGAGTATCAAATAATCTCTATTTGTTGCCTATTTTATGTTATGCGATGTAGTAAAATGCTACGCGCCACTCGCGCTGTGATTTGTCGTTGTCCATGATCTATTAGAGTGCAGACTCACGGTGACGTCATGGGAACTTGTTTTCTTTGTTTTGTTCGAAGGATCGGATCGGTTTATCAATAATCAATTAAGAGAAAATGCGAATTTGCAGACCGGCTTGGAAATATGAGCCCTAAACTGCCAAAATTTATTAAGACATGTATGCTACTAATGCTTGCCCGGACATTTCTTTGTAAATTTGAATTTACAAAAATAAACTGTACACTGTCAGGTTTACTTATTAATTCAGTGCGACGAAACTTTCCCTGAAGGCATGCATGTTTTTGTTTTAACTATTAAAAATTGCAATTTTAAACTAACATTGGTAAAAATAAAGTCCATTAAATGGGCGAGTCGTCTAGAAGATTTGGGAATTTAGAGCAAAATTGCATATCCACGTCCTGTGGGTGAAGAGAATGCTTTTCTCATCCAAAGAAAATAGACTCCAGCATCATTACAGAGCTGAAGCTCGATCGTTTCCAACCAAAAAAACGCCTTCGCCTCTCTACTTTCTGCTTCCCTTGGTCCCTTGCGCTTCGTCACCAATCACTCGGGCGATTTCAATGAAAAAAACGAAGCGCTGAGAAGGAGAGGAGGGGAGGGAAGGGGAAGGAGGCAGGTACTTAGTCCGTGTGGACCTGGTATGTACTAATTAGGGACATAATCCCAGTGTTGTTTTCATTACAGAGCTCCAGCCGTGTCGGAAAGGCCGTGAAGACTACTGTGGGCTCAGTAAATTTTGTTTGGTTGATCCTCTATTCCCTGATGAGTGTTCTGCCAGTAAGTCTGTTGCACTTGATTCGCCGCTGGGCTCTACGTCCCCAAATCTTTTTGAACATCAATTAATAAGGGTTCTTTTGCATCCCCTTTCAATTGATAAGAAACGGATGAAGGGGACATGGCCAACGGCTTAACGTCAGCGCCCAATGGCGCGATCATCTGAACTGAAACAAGATCTTTTAGTCACAGCTAATATTGATCTCACCAGTTTGTTAATGTCCTGGTTGTTGGTCTGGCCGGGGTTTGAGCCAACGTCCTCCTTCTCGGCAGACCAGAGTTCTCCCAATTAAGCTATCCGGGCGGCGGTCACACTAAAAAAGATTGTGACAATGACAGAATTCAGATTGTAAACGGTAAAAAAGCCTGAAATGTTGATGGTCACTAGCACTTCTGCATTAAGTTTTTTTTCTAGACGCGTGTTAACGGTAATCTCAAGTGATAAATCATAAAGCTCTACCATCATGCGGAGTTTGACAATTTTAAATACTGATTTGCCTTGAAGAAGAATGTCCGTAATATACAGCTATTTCGAGAAAGGTTGTCGGAAAAAGTGCACGCGACAATCCCGAAAGGTATTGTGAGTGGTTTTGAGTTCACTGTTCTTCAAAGAAATTTAAAAGAATGGCACGAGAGGCCATGGACATATGTTTGCGAGTGCTAAAGGAAAGCAACAAAAGTAGGTTCGACAGCTACAGTATCAGGAGCAGCGTATTGCTCATATCCCATATTACCTTTCGGGATTGTCGCGTGCACATTTTTCCGACAACCTTTCTCGAAATAGCTGTATATGTGCAATGTTTTCGTCGATCATCACATTTTTACCAGGAGGGAAAAGCGCCCTGGAGGCGAGGTTACCAGGAGATGACTATTAATGTCCCTTCAGATGACTTCGAAATGATTTTTTTTCCTTTGTTTCTTCGTTTTTTGTTTGTATTATTTTCACGCACACAAAATAACTAGTATATAATCTTACAGTCGAAATTAGATTTAAAAGACAATTGAGAAACTATTTGTTCTATAAGATATATGCAGATACGTAAATAGTCTTCTTTACTGTCGAGGTAATCTGCATCATTTTTATCTACTCTGGATAGTCGCAGAGAACAACAATCGCTTTTTTTATATTAATGTGAAGTATATGAAATAATTCATTTTTGAACTCCGATTGTAGATGAAAGTGAACAATAATCATCGCAGTAAATTTTCCAATTTAAGCAATTGGAAAGAAGAAGCCTGAAAAAAAAAATCAGGGCTTCAACGGGATTCGAACCCGCGACCTACACATTGCAGGTGCGTTGCTCTACCAACTGAGCTATGAGGTCACACATTGAGAGCGAGGTCAATTTATTGACTTCATATCTCTCGTGAGGAGTGAAATGATGTGAAGTCTATGAAACAATTCATTTTTGAACTGCAAATAAAAATGCCAGTTTAAATATTTACTCAGTACACGTTTTTCAGAGTTACACATATTTTGCAACATTGTAACATTTTCAGCTTTAACCGAGTGTGAAAGACGTGGAGATTTTTGCCCTCGTGGAGCATCCTGCGAAAAAAAAGGCGACTATTCTTACGGATGTGTCTGTAAGAGTGGATTAAAAATGGCTCGAAGGGGACAAAACAGAAAATGTGAAGGTAACTTAAACCCGGGTCGGGTAGCAAGATAAACGTAGCAGAGAAAACCAAATCACAGTTATGTGAATAAAGGGAAATACGAATGACCAATTTATGAAGGTTATAAACTACTGAACCTTGAATAGTCACTTTTAAACCCAGTCGTTTATTTAATTTCATATTAGGCTACAAAGAAGTCGTTGTCACACTTGAAACTTTAAGGCAAACCGCTCGTTGTTACGCGAAGGAGTGCCATGCGAGGGGCAGGCAGAGCTCCATTTATTCTTCGTTAACCTCCCTTTCGAGGGTGAGGGAGGGGAGCTTATTTATTTCAAGCACGTTTGATGAGAGGTGAACGTCCATGAAGTTGGAGATCATTAGCGGTCGAAGTCAAATCCGAACTTCCCGCAAGTTAACCATACCGAATCAGTCCACATTAGCCTAATCCCAGGGCGTTCTCTCCAGTCCCGTTGTCGGCGCGAAGTCTGGGAAACAGTGGGCGAGAGAGTTCTCGGCGAGTCTCTCTTGGTGACTTCACAGCTCAAGATAAAGTCCTGGCTGATTTCATATGGTTCGTGATTAATTAATGCAGCCTGATTTAAGAATATGGCGGAGGGGAGGGAAGGCTTAACAGGGGGAACGAGGAGCTTAATAACTTTTGCGCATGAAAAGGGGGAGCTCAACAGACTAGATTTACGGTGAATAAAGAAATATTGGAATGATCTTTTTGTTTGCGGTCAATAACGTTTTCAGACATTGACGAATGCAGAAACAAACAGAGTTGTCCCGAAGACAAAGTGTGTGAGAACACCTTAGGTGCTTACAAGTGCACTTGCAAGACTGGCTTTAAAGATGGTGAAAACGGCAACTGTATTGGTTGGTATCAGCTGCGAGTTAAAGTAATGGATATTCATATATTTCGAGAAAGGTTGTCGGAAAGAGTACACGCGACAATCCCGAAATGTATTGTGGGTGATTATTAGTTCCCTTTTCGTGAAAAAAATTTGAAAGAATGGCACGAGAGGCCAGGGAGGTATGTTTGTGAGTGCTAAAGGAAAGCAAAAAAAGTAGGTTCGACAGCCACAGTGCCAGGAACAGTGTGTTGATCATATCCGGCCCATATTACATTTCGGGATTGTCGTGTGCACTTTTTTTCCCACAGCTTTTCTCGAATTAGCTGTATACACTTTTGCCCCACATTCGGTTTCTCGAAATTCTCGATAATTCGAACCAAATCTAGCTTCCATTCACCAGTCCAACACTATAATTTTACTTCTGATTTGCTTTACCGAAGGTGGTTAAAAAATTATGGGGATTAAAAATCATTTTACGATATATTCTAGCTGATTGCAATTGTGGAGCACATGGTGAATGCCTAACAGGAAACGAATGCACCTGCCACGTTGGGTATTTTGACGATGGAGGCGTGTGCAAAGGTAAGCTTTATATCATTTCAACAATTTTTTCTCCTTGCAGAATTTAGTCAACAAAAACTGTTGACTTTGGGTTCACTGTACCGTAGTGATTATCACATCGAACTAGCACAACTACTATTATTGGCCAGTTACTTGGTTCCATTTATGCTGGGAGCGCGTATGGCTATTTATTTCTGTCAGTTGGACGATATCACATACCAGTTACTAACACGAGGAAACTGTTTAAATTTGTGAACGTTCTATCTCAGTGTCCCTTGTTCCGGAGTTATTTTTCCTCTCTCCAAAATCAACTTCTTATGACCAACCTTTTCCTTCCTTTAGATGTTGACGAGTGTAAAACTACTTGTATGAAAGACACCCAGCAATGTATTAACAGTCAGGGCTCCTACAATTGCAAGTGCAAAGCGGGATATGAAAAGAAGAATGGTGCAGCTGACGACGAATGCATGCGCACCAAGGGTAAAAGTTTGTCTTTCGTGGGATTACGCATAACACTTCCCTTCAGTGACGCTCAAACCTGTACTGGTATTAGGGACGTATATCAATGAAAATCTGACAATATTTTATTTATTGCCAACAGGGGTTAAAAAGTATAAAAACTAACGGTGTTTCGTAGTGCTAACTGTACTGAAAAATAGGTCTAAATAAGAAGCCTATTTTTGACACATTTCGGATTTTAACAGAAGACTTCACTGCAGGCAGTTCACGTATGAGTCTGGTACCTTTATAGATAAAATCAAGGAGATGCAAAGCTAACATCCAGTTGTTGAACCTCGTAGATAACACGATGGGAACATACTGCTCAAAATTCCTCACCATGAAGTAAAGTTCTCTAGGGTTTGTCCCTTTTAGGTGGTGTTACACAGGACGATTCGCGACGACGATTTTTAGCGTAACACAATATTACAACATTGTTTCGATTGGTGACAACATTGTTCCATCATTGCTACGCTGTGTTATACTCGAAATCGTCGTTGCGAATCGTCTCGTGTAACATCACCCTTACGTCCCTGCAGGAATAACCAACATCAATTTCTCCTTACAATATTATTATTTTATCGCGAGAAAAGGTTATCACAATTTATGAATAGATCACTAAAAGCAAAATGCTTTGTATCGATTTTTAAACCAATGCTCTCAAATAATTCTTTAAAGAAATGTACTGAGATCATTCTTGAGAATTTGTATGTGGATATTAAGGCCAAGAGTGCTAATTCACGGACTTGAAAGTGCAACAAGCTGGCCTGGCCTCAATAAACTACGCCTTTAGTAGTTCTTCTTTCGGTAATGTTTTATCTTAACACTTTGTCCAAGATAGTACCTTTTTGTACTGATTTTTCAGAGTGCAAATGCAGAAAACATGAGAAATGTGACAAAAATGGAAAGTGCAAATGCAAGAAAAGCTACATGAAGAAAAATGGGAAATGCGTTCGAGTTCAAGGTTTGTGTCTCACATATTAATTACAAAAATTAAAGTCAACATGACTGGATGTTTCCCTGGCCAGTTTTCGGCCATGATCGACGCCGGTGTGCAGGTTTCTTGACCAACGGGCTAGGTCAATAACATTTTAAAACCAGGGAAAAACGAGGCTGGAGCTGACCTTTTTTTGTTACAACCTTACCTGCTTTATTATGTAAACCATGGTATTCTACTTACATCTATAACATGCAGATCTAGAACGAAGAAAGTTTGTATCAAAACAAGTTCAACCTCAGCCTCACTTTCTAGGACTCTGAGCTTTGAGTCTTTGGCTTCTTCTTCTCTTCTCTTCTCTTAGTTTTTTTTTTTCTTTTTTTTTTTTTTTTCGTTTTCTGTAGGGTTTACATTTCAGTTCAATCTCATTCCCTTCCCAGAAAAACCATCAAGGAGCCTTTCACTTGTCACCTGGTCTTGTTAACAGAGAGTATATTTTTTTTCCTAGTGCTTTCCAAGATCAAGGCTGACGCTTCCTCCATTAAGTCTTCAGGTCAAGTGACCCTTCTGACAGGTGTCCTGCTTGGATGTCTGGCCTTAACTGCATGAATCTGCCGTTTTTTCTGCTACTTTTACTTTTGATGTTTTGAGAAGTCCGTTGAAATTCTTTTCGCTTGGAAGTCGACCTTTTTCTTTGACATGCCCAATTTGTATAATATAGGCTAATAAAATGATTCAGTCTGAAGTTGTTGTAATTTCAAAAAGGTAAAGTGCACTGTAATTCTTATTTGAAAACTGCTTTGGATTTTCTGACTGTTTTTTACCCTGTAAAGGGTAAATGTAGGCTTTGATGACATTGTTGACCTTGAATTTATCTTATTTAAATGACATTTAAACAAGTGACGATTTGAAAATCCAGAAGGAAGTGTCTGTAAGTTCAGGCCTCTAGCTAACAATATGCGAATCCATTTATTGAAAATGCGTCTTACTATCTATCAGTAAAACCTTATCAGGATCTAATATAATTGGTGACCTCTATCGTAAGCATAAGTGGTTAATTTTATGTCACTGCAATATACTTCAACGAAACTGGGAGCAGTACGTGAAATTATTTATCAGAGACAAATAAAAATTGCCTATACGACAGTGTCCTTTTTATTTACAAGTGCTGCCGGGTATACAAATATCGAGCAAAACCGTTATTTTGAAATGCACTGCTATAGGCATCCAATCAACATAGGAAAATTTGTGAACAATACAAACAGGATCAAGAATACGTGGAAGAAAGGCAGCTGGATCGACTGGGCGCCACTCAGAAGCAATCCTGTAAGAAAGTAAACACAATTAGAACTGGGGATGTAAGCTCCTGGGACAGATTGTTCACTGAGCTAGGTTAGGGCGGATAACACAGGGTTAGTGCGAAATGTGGTTTCAGAATAAATGAAAGCTTAAAAAGAGAATTCATTTTTAACTGGACGCTGTAAAAAGAAATAAGAAAATTTTAGGAGAAAGTGCTGTTGAACGAAAAAAATTGAAGAAACCTGGGTCACATTTAACCCCGGATGAGAGACCTTTAGATTCTGAAACGAGTACGGGACTTTCTCAATACTAAGTAGCGCACGCGCGTGAACCAGCGTCATTTTGGCGGGAAAACGTGGTAGCCGTTGTCATTCTACTACAAAGATAGGGACCTTACGAAACTACGACGGCCAGGGCCACGACAACGTCAAAAAGCATTAGGTTTAGTTAGCAAAACAACAACTCTGCACGCTCATCACGCTTTTTTGTTTATTTTTTTTGCCGTCCCTGCACGACTAGGGCGTGAAATGACCAAATTTTAAGTTTTTTTTGAGGACGGGAACGGCAAGGCGATAAATTCCACCATGTCTGTCTGAACTCGGGTGCGGCCCCATCTCTTCAGCTGCAACACAAATTCCCTTCTTATAAGTAACTGGGCGACTTGGGATAACCGCGAAATGGCTTGAAGGGATGCGGAGACTATTTTTCAGCGAGGTTTTCATGGACGTCGTCGTTGTTTGTTCGTAAGGTCCCTAGTGGTCGTCATCGTACTTGTCATCGTAGTCGTTCACGTACTCGTTCTCGTATTCGTACTCGTTGTAGTCGTCTACGTAGTCGTTCTCGTAGTCGTTCACGTACTCGTCCTCTACTCGTCCTCGTCGTAGTCCGTCTACGTAGTCGTCCTCGTAGTCGTTCTCGTACTCGTCCTCTACTCGTCCTCGTCGTAGTCGTCCTCGTAGTCGTCCTCGTAGTCGTTCTCGTACTCGTCCTCTACTCGTCCTCGTCGTAGTCGTCCTCGTAGTCGTCCTCGTAGTCGTTCTCGTACTCGACCTCTACTCGTCCTCGTCGTACTCGTCCTCGTAGTCGTTCTCGTACTCGTCCTCTACTCGTCCTCGTCGTAGTCGTCTACGTAGTCGTCCTCGTCCTCGTTGTAGTCGTCCACTTAGTCGTCCTTGTACTCGAATCTAAAGGTCTCTACTGTGAACGAGGAGATAACAAAATGGGCACCAATTAAAATCGAAGCTTTTACGCGTGATCAGGGGTTAACAGAAGCTCTCACCGTTATCCATAGAGACACATTTTCCAAACTCATCTCTATCGTAGCCCTCAGCACAGTAGCAGTCGCCTTCATAACACTCTTCATTCTCTTCGCAATCACATTCGTCTGAGGCTAACAGGTTAAAAAATAGTTGGAGTGAATCCAGGTGATCTGTGACGTCACTGCGGGGGCCTGGGGAAAGAAATTTTAATGCCGTATCCCATAAACCAAAGCTGACGGGAACAGATTGAATTGAATTGAATTGGTGCGCGCGTTGGTTTATGGGATACGGCATTAAAATTTCTTTCCCCAGGCCCCCGCAATGACGTCACAGATCACCTGGTGGAGAGCAGTTCATATCATAAAAAAGATATTTAAACGACGTTCTGCTCTATGTATTCGAAACCACAACTAAACTACTATTACTAAACTGTGTAAACCTCTCTTTTTTTCTAGTAGTGGGTGTCAACTAAAAAAATCAGGTTTGAGTTTCTTAGTTTCAGGTACGAAAATGGACAGCCAAAGACACTGATTGTTCTGGAAAACAATGGGAAATTTTTTCCTATATTATGCAATGATAGTCAGGGAGCTGATAAGGCCGCAACTGACCTATACATACTCCGTCCCGCCCCTCGGTGAATCCTCGAGGACACAGGTCGCAAAAGTATGAACCAACTGTATTTCGACAACGATTTCCACATCTTGCCTTCAAAGTTTTGCACTCATCGATATCTGCGACGTAAAAACACATGTCGTTTCATCCATATTCAGCCCTGCGTGAATTATGGGAGAATTGAGTCTTATACATCTTTAAGTAATGGCAAAAGGCCAAAATGAGTCTGAAGGCAAAGTGATGATCCAATCTGTTATTAGAATCACTGTGGCGGGGACCCGGGGGCTTAGTAATTAAAAATGGTATTATCCATTTGCCTCAGGGCTTTTTAGGCATAATTTACAACAAAGGTTGGAGGACGTTTGTCAGATTGCTCGTGCTGAAGTTTACAAGTAACCAACAAAATATGTACTTCCCCTAATATGAGCGTAAATTTGAGATAGACCGCCACACCAGAGACTACCTCTCCTACTCTTTACGAACAGTGTGTCGGTTCTATGACGTTCTATTGTATGTCCAAGGGTTGTGAGACGGGGCCTAAAGTTTAGCCCACAGATTTTATTTATTCAGTATCCTACCTTCGCACGTTTTATTCTTAGACAGTCTAAAGCCCTTATGGCACCTGCAAATAGGAATTTGAGGTAGAAGTGGATCGGCCAGACATGAAGCTTTTCCTCCACACAATAGCAAAGTAGCGTTAGAACATGGCACAGCATCTGTGAAGAAAAAGAGAAAGTTATACGGACGGATAACGTCACATCTTGCACTATATAACCTTGCACAGCTGTTGCATAGGGGCGGGTGTGTATATTGCGCGCAATTGCCAAAAAACTGATCGACTTCACCCTTACCACCCTTGGACAAAAATAAACCCTTAACTGGTCTCAAATCTAAGAAAAGAAACACAAAGAAAAAGAGCCCTATATTTGAGCGGTGAACGGCGCAGCCGCGATGTCGTGTTTTGCGGTTGCCAGTAGAGCAAACATAGAGACTAGCCGATAGTTACGTTTGAAATGTGTCAAACGTACGCTTACATGAAATGACTGTAACAGTCGAGGCTATCCGAACAAATATAAGGGTACCTAGCCTGCGAGTAAGCTCTTGATTTTGGGGAGTCGCGAGAGGTCACGAGAGAGTCTCACGCGAAAGGAGAGGCGATTACCGCTCGCTCGCGCTTTCTTTCGAGGCTCGCTTGGCTAATAGGTGCCAGGCTTTACTCACCTCTGCAGAATTTGCCATTGCCTGTGGTACTTCCCTGGCAGATGCAATTTCCGAAGAAACACTTGGCTTTAGGATGGCATTCACTGGTCTGTTTACATTTTTGCACAGGGGCTGTGTCAAAGCAAATGATTCTCCGAGTTATTGATGTCTCATTTTTCTGCACCCAGTTGAAGAAAGTACGTAATTGGTAATAAAATATTTCGAAGAAGATTTAAAGAGATTGATTTAAATAAAATTAATTTGGAAACTTTCCGTCTTAAACTGGTGCATGAATTAGTCAGTATTCCCCACTAGCCCTATAAAGAGATTGGGTACAAGCTTTCGCCGCAACGATTTCTGTGATAACTTGGGTGGACAAGCGCGAGTTATGTTTGGTTAATGGTTGCCTTGAATACCATCAACCAATCATAGTTAACGCTTGTCCACCAAAACGATCTCAGAACCCAAGGCTTGAGTTTTGAGTTTCTGAAGTGAGGAATTACGAACTAACCTACTGTAACCGAGGAAAACATACAAAAAGAAATTTCATATGTTCAAGTTTAGCAGTGCTTCAATCAATACAAAGTGACAAGTTGTTGAGAAAGAAACACCTGAGATATAAATTAAAGTATAAAGTTATTTATATATCTTACCTGGCAGGCACTCTTTCCCCTTCTTTATAAGCTCATCTTTGCACTTGCAAGCAAACCAGGAGCAATATGCATTGCTAGCACATTCCTCGCTTTTTTGACATTCTAAAGAATAAAACGAAGGAACAGCGGCAATCAACTACGCCACTAAATCGTAGTCAACGGTTACGGCACCGTACAAACGACTTATGACGGAAACAAGCAAAACTACAAGAGAACGACTAGACAACTGACAACTTGACTAACAGTAAACGACTGTTTAACTAAGACAATAGACGGATGGAAACGCACTAATGACATTACGAGTCTTCATAGCCAATAACATCACGGCTTCACTAACAGACGACCAATAAAATTGCGACTTAACTGACCAATCAGGTCAATAACCAGAGTATAATACCATCAGCTGACGTGATACAACTCACTTGACTCTGAAGATGACTACCGCACAGGTTGATGAAACGTCAGTCACTGTCAACGACACCAGTCCTATTCAGGACTACGTTCACCCGGACGATCAAACTCAACCTACTTATGAAATGACTCCTTGGTTCAACCTTCCACGGTGTTAATTAAGATATATCGTCATCCCTCACCCAGATCACACCGCTATCTGTCTTTAAGTTTTGTAAGTAAGATCTGGGAAGGAGATTACCAGAGGATGAGAAAGATGGAAAGGAACTGGGCCCTACCTACACATCCCCTGGGGAAAAGAGCGTAATATCCTTTGTAGCACTTGCAATGACCATTTCCTAGTGGATTTAGTGGTTCTCCTACGCATTCACCAAAGTCACCAAACTTCTTACACTTGCCCAACCAGTTCTTCGGACAGTCCTTTGCATCTAAAACACAAAACTGAGAATTAAATTCATAAATATTCGTTCTCAAAACAATATAGCCTTTTCAAATGAAGTCTAAATGGTATACTTTTTGAAACAATCCTTTGACTACTTTGCGTGCCATTTACACACTCTTTAAGTTAGTGTAACGGCCGAGTGCGAAAAAGTCCCGAGTGACGTGTGTAAGTATGGTTGTGCGCATGCGTAAGGTGGTAACCTACCACGACAGTATTCCCCATTGCCGACAGTTCTTCCCTGGCACATACACCTCCCGTCTTCGCATTTAGCTTTCGGGTGACAATGATTGTCTTTCCTACACACCGGACGGTGTTCTGCAAGAGATTATTTAAAAATAAAAATTTGAGGACAACAGGAAGCACCGTGGCTCAGAAAAAAGGATAGCATCCACGTCCTGTGTTTTGCACAAGGCCTGGTGCAATAAATGCACTACTGGCTTTCACGAGGTCAACTTTTGCATAAATTATTAAACATTATGTTAAGCGGGAAATCTACCTACGGTTCCCGGGAAATGGAACTCCTATAGCGGCACAAGACAAATGTTTCGAGAGTCGAGGATGCGCTTACAAACTATTCACTATGCGATGAAAGGAGAAATCACTTGCACGATAGCTCATTTAAAGGTAAGATTATCAATCCAGGTCGCGCCGTGTTCGTTCTAGAACGCTGTGACAACCTCGTTTGGCGCGCTTCTCAATACTTCCAAAACATGTTGTGATCGGTAAGAAGACTTAAGCACTAAGTGTCGCCAAGCCATTCGAATTTGTATACAAACACTGATACCAAGTAAATCTAGATGGAAGAGGAAATTGTCTCCCTAAACGCAGCAAGTTTATATTTGAAGGATAGTGGCACAATTCGAAGTGTCTTCCAGGAACTTCAGTAGAAACAAAACAACGCAGACATTCTCCTGCATGACAAGTGATTCGATCGGCTGAAGGAAACATCTGTTTACAAGTCGGGTAAATTATCCCTTCTTGCGCAACGCAAAATCAGTCGCAGAAATCCTGGCATATTATTAAGCCTGAGCGCTTCTAAGAATACCACGTTTAGCATTTCGACGCGTAGAAAAAAATAGGCAGTTGTTCTATATCCTTTCTGGGTCATCCAGGTAGAGGTGGTAGAGGTACTGGCATGATGATATTCATTACGCCTGAGCACTTCTAGGATACATAGCACGTTTAGCATTTTGACCCGTAGCCGGAAAAAGAAAATTAGGCAGTTGTTCTATATCCTTTCTGGTTCATCCAGGCAGAAGTCCTGGCATGATATTAAGCGTTTTTGTCTGTGTTAGAAATGAGATCGACTTACTACGCAGACATATGTTTCTTCTTAGGCGGCACTGAATAATTTTTTCCGAAACCAGAGCCGTACATTTTGTTGAATGCCGCGCTTTTAATTAAATTTCTCGCCCTAGAATGATGACATGACGGCGTGAAAGTTGACGCCTCTATCGTATTAGATGCGAAATACGATCAGAGATAAATGGAATAGTGAATGTTACAAGCGTCTGAGTATCCAGATGAGATAGGGGACTTTTAGTCCCCTATCTCAGCTGGATACCCAAGAGTTTTTTGGTTGCTAAGACGATGCGGCTCGTTATGTGCGCCACAAAGCGTTTTCTTTACAAGGTCTGCAAGAGTCAGAAGCCTAGACTCCTGACCAGGTTTAAAAACTTGTTGCGAATGATTTAGCTTTACAAAGTCTATTATCGTTTAGTCTTTGTTTGTAGAGTTTGTCTAATGGTCGTGGGTCGTGGGTCGTGGGTACAAGTCGTGGGTGTGGGTGTGGGTAATGTTTGAAAATTTATTTTTAATCATAATTAATAATTAACAATGTTACTACTTTTTTAAAATATTAATAATTTAATTACAATATTACAAGTTTTTGATTTTTTTAACTACTCGATAACTAATAACATAACGAAACGAACATATCACAATGTATGAAAATGGGTGGGGATGGGTAAAGGCAGGAATCCATTGGAGGTATTTTCAGGACTGGTGTAATCTCTTGATAATATTTTGAGAAAATTTGTTTTAGTCAAACGCTTGAACAACACGCACACAAGTTAATTATCTTAGAATAAGTGTTGACAGGCCAAACACGACTCATAGGCTCGCGACAATGTGAAACGTGACCTTGAGAGTTAGCTTGAACGGGAGTTTTTTTCCCTTTTTCCTCTCTCGCGCGAAGGGTACTTGCACTTCACAGTGCATGTACCATTCTAAACTTCAGTTGACTGAGGAAATCTTGTTTTTGCCGCACCACACAGGCTTTCCGCTTACATTAATTAAGAGGTCATGAAGCTGGTTTGTTACATGCAAACTGAGTAATCATTTCCCATAGCTTATGCTTCTGTAGGTGTCCCTGATAGGATTTGATATCAGATGCATTTGCAAAGTTTTTTCATTTTCTTTGACCTCTACACAAAGATTTTAGTTTCTTTGATTTTCTCCGTAATGCCTGGATCTGAATAACTACATGCATACATGTGAGTTTATTTGTCCGTGAATGTGGTTATTTCCTGCGATGTCAGTATGACGCTGGGCCCAGCTCTTAGGTCGATCTTAGGTGTTGTATGCACGATGTCGAATTTTCACGGATATTAAGATCGTCAGATTTGAGTTGTACACTGTAGCTTGAACTAAAGCTACATCATGTATGGAGAATTATGCTGTGCATCAGTCAAGATCATTCTCTAAGCGCTGATGTAGTCCATTTAGTTTTTTCTTGAGATAAGTGAGTTTTTGGACTGGAGCGTGATGATTTGTATTTCCTTCATAGGTATTCTCCTTTGTTTTTGCTCAACAGTGTATGCGACTGTTCTAAATTCTTAAGCAAGACTGCAGTTTCGGAACTATAGCGTTCCTCGTTTCTTCACTTTTTCGGATATTTAAAGGGGAGAGCAAGACTCATCGTATAATTTATAATATGGGGAAACTTCCCGGTACTGAGACAATCCGTTCTCATTGTTGTTCGCGTTTTTAGTGACGTTCTTGCAAGACCCTTTGAAAGCATTTTTGACCAGTTTATGGTGGAGACAAAGTTTGACAGCTTTCCTATGTCAACTTTATATTTGAAGACAAAAATTAGTTCAACGTTATTTTTTTTTCTTTTCAACTGCTCCTGTACCCACCGCCACCCCCTGCGCCGGCGGTCGACGATCTCTGGTAGAGTAAGAGAGTAGGGGAAGTGTTGTATAATTTTCATACATCGTCTTATGTTCGTTTTGTTATCGAGTAGTTAAAAAAATTAAAAAAAACTTGTAATATTGTAAACTATTAATATTTAACAAAACTTAGTAACATTGTTAATTGTGATTAAAAATTAATTTTTAATCATTACCCACACCCACACCCACACCCACACCCACGACCCACGACCATTAGACAAACTCTTGTTTGTACAAGTACTTGACTCATTTTTGACGGCTTTTTTATGAAATGATTTCCGGCTTAAGACGTACGACTACATCGGAAGACCGCAAACAAGCTGTGCGAGCTGAACACTTGCATGAAACGATGTATGACCAAGATCCAAGCAAAATACTCTTGTCTTCTGACATTTTTATGATGATGCCATTGTAACTGTGTGTAGCAACTGTTGACAGCAGTGAGGCGTTTCATGATTCAATGATTTGATGGTAAAAAGTTTCTAAGAATTCACCAAGCTAAGCAGTTCACGAAAGTGCAGCAACAAGAAACCACGTCATGCTGAACGGTTAAAATGTCGGTGCGCATTCAACGTATGGAGTAAACCAAAAATTATATCACAGAACTGAATTCACCAATTTTAAAAGAAACGATAAGGGGACTGGTGCCGATATGTGTCCCGCAATTGTTTCTGGGATCGTAGTGGGGACACGCTGGTCAACTATTGGCCAATGTTTCTCCAATCATTAATAACAGTCCGAGAAGTCTTCGCGATAGTTAACTAAACTCAGGGGCACCCAACGTCAATTTTCGGAAAATATCTGTTCGGAAGATGATTTGAGATCTAGAATTTTCGGAACATTTATTGTAAAATTTCTTGCTTGCCTGCCCCTCCTAGGATTTTCGAACGTCTAAAAAATATTATAATCACCCATTTTTGACGGATTTTTACCCTAAAAAAGGCCACCTAGAATTTTCGGAAACCTTTTTCTGGCTGAAATTTTCGAAAAGGTAAATTTTGATCCCTATAATTTTCGGATCACTAGATTTTCAGCTAGGAAATCCGAACAGATGAAAAGTTATGCCTATGTCTACCATTTAAATACTAAAATACGTTCAACAATGCTATGTTAAGTGGTTTTGAACTAGATCCTCGTTGGGTGCCCCTGTAAACTCAGGGATGTAGATAATAGCCGGAAGCCGGGAAAATTACCCGGCTGTGAACGCGATTTTTCCGGCTGTAAGGCACTACTTATTTCTCCAAAATGTTTTTAAATGTTGTCAGAAGATTGTTATTTATTTATTTCGTTTGTTTACACCTTCATTGCTCTCTTACCTGAACTGAAAGGTTTGTAAACAGTCCATTTACGTGCGACGATCGCATCATTCGCATCGCATCGTCCATTTTGCAGGCTCAATGGCCAGCGGTATTCATACTTCATGTATGTGAAATAATGAGCGCTAAATTGCGTATCTCTGCCGGTTGAAATAATTATTATCGCTTCATAATGTCGGGAAAAAGAAAGAAAGATGATTCTGAGGCCGTTGGTATCATGAAATTTTTTAAGTCTACTGAAAGAAACAGGATAAGTTCTACGGAACCAAGTGACATAAATTTGTCCTGAATGCCCCTGATTTTGCCCCCAAAATCAAGGAAAATGCATCTCCGAGAGTACGCATTTTCAAAATTTCCCGGGGGGACATGCCCCCGGACCCCCTAGGTATAGCGTGCGTTAATCAATGGATGACACGGCGGTAATCTGATATAGCAGTAAAAGTTAATTTTAAGCTATATATAAACACACACAAAAATGCGTAAATTACTGAATGTAAGGCAGAGTGAACAGGGTGACATTTGGACTTACTATTCTGAATGCAGCGACTATGACTCAAAATGAGTTCATCTTGACAGTGGCATTTATTTCTTATACACCTTCCATTAATGCTTCCGCAGTGACCGTCTGTGAAGCATTCTGTGAAGCAAGACAGAAAATTTAATTTACAAAAGTTGCGCTTGGTGAGGCAGGGAGACTGGAAACTGACTAACCACTGGGACCCCGTAGTTAACAGAGTATCGCAAGAACTAGAATAAGAGGGAAAAAACACCCTACGCACATTCACACACATTTTTTGGGGGGAAAAAAAAAAGTCTGGAAAGACTTGCTATTCTTTTCTTCAGAAAAAAAAAAAAAACATTCATACACGTACTGTTTCGTTTAGAATATGGGCTATGTCCAAGACAGTCCACTTTAGATTGACCACAGAAGCACATTTATCCGAATTGATCCGGAAAAAAAAAGGAATATTCGTTTCGTACATCGCTCATTGAAGCTGTATTCCCACATATATAAAATAAAGTATTTACGCGTTTCAAAAAGTACTAAACGGACCCGAGTGGACATGGCCACTTTTAAGTTAAGCGTGAAAGTGTGTCAATGTTTTTGTCGAATTGCAATGTGCGCCTGTTTCGGACATAAAGTATGACCCAGTCTCTTGCGTAATCTCGCAATATACAGTCTCCCTGTAAGCTAAACAACACAGGTCACACCGATGGTCACATATATAACCTCATGACTGTCTAATAGCTTTTTCTTTAAGTCGCAATCCTTTGAATCTCAAGAGATCAAGTGATTACTAGGCACATATCAAGAATATTCTCCAAGAGTATAGCCAGGCTTTTTGGCAATGGCTAAATTTCTTGAAATTCATATATCTGGAAATTGATCAAAAGACACTTTACGGAATTCTTTGAGAAAGGAATGCAAGGAGGTTTAAGCCCCTGCTTTCGCCAAAAAAAAAAAAACAACAACAACAACAACGCCACGGACCACTATAATTAGTGAGTTGTTGAATAAATTATACATTGCTCACCTACGCAATTTCCGTATTCATCAGTTCCGATTCTACATAAACACCAGTGATGCTGTGGGTGAATAGGATCCGTTGCACAATGATCATTTAAACCGCACCAATTTTTAACGCAAGGCAGCCATTCTGGTTGTAATGAGACAATAAAAATTTTAAAAGCAGATTAGCCATGAGCGCAAATTCTACTTAGTTGTACCGATAGGCAGATTTATAGTTACGTGCTAACTGCGAGAGAACATGCACTCTCAATACGCTGCAAAGGAGAACCTGCCGTCAACAGAACAAGATGAGGTACAACATTCTCTACCTTGAACAGAAGGCAACTTGAACAAGACCATCAGGGAGAGTGCATGTTGTCACTTACCCTTCGGTTATTTTAAAATCCCTTATTAACTCGCCAAATAGAGTGAGACAATACTTATATCTTACGATATTACAGTGCAGTGTACGTATATGTATTAATTGGTACTTAAATAGACATTACGTTTTCTGCAGTACTCTCCATTTCCCGCCATATCGGAACAGACACAGTATCGATTCATGCAACTGGCATGAGGATGGCAGTCTTTCTTTGTTTTGCACTTCTTTCGCGGTGCTGCAGAAACAAAGCAGAGTGCGCAGGTTAGTAATTATACGACAAAGTTAATTCAAAATCCAAAATTCATCATGCCGTCTTGATTTCATGTCAGCCGGAATTGAGCTGAACCTGCAAATCGCTGCTAGAGTACAACCACGGTACGGCTATCGAACGAAAAATTTCAACCATCATTGTCGATAGCTTAAATTTGCTGCAAATAATATACAGTCTATTTATCACCTGATCTTCTTTTTTTGACTAAGGTCTAGAGGGATTTCTTTCACTACTTCCTGCCGTGACTTAAGTTATACTGCAGCACCGGTGCTGACCCTTTATTGCTTGGTGGCAAATCTTGAATGAATTTGCCAGTATCCTGTTTATTTCTTCTCCTTTTCTCAAAGGCATAATTCGCTAACATATATAGCTACTGATAAATGCTAGGTGCCAAATAAAGTTCATGTGCGTATGTATCAGTTGGATTTGTGCACCTGTTCAGCTAACGTTTGAATCGATACAAATGATACATGCCACCTAATTTTCTTGTGTAGGGGGGACTGTGTAAAGCAGCTATAATCTCATAAAAAGCCACAGTTAAACTTAGCTCACACAACACCATGGCATGCACCTTCCCACCTTTGTTGCAGGTATTTCCATCCCCCTGTAGCTCATCCCGACAGTGACAAGTTCCATCTCTGCATTCAGCCCATACTTTACAATCACTGTTACTTTTGCATCCGGTCCTTCCGGGCGCTATAAATGGGCAAAAAAAAGAAGATTCAGGCTAACATAAGCCCACAGGCTCTCCATAGCCTAACAATGTTTCTGTAGGAATGCCCCCAGAAACAATGCTACTTCACCCAGGATGGGTACCCTGTGAACAGGTTCTCCGTTTGGGGGAACAGGGCTAAAAATAGCAAGCACGCGGCAAGGGAAAAATCTAAATGTAGATATGACCTTCACAGTCATTTGGTAATTGTAATTGTAATTTTAGCGCTTCAAAGGGATTCGAACCCACAACCTCTGTGTTAGCCTGACTGTGCACTACCAACTGAGCAACCTCGTTCAACGGGTTCTCTCCTACCCGCCCTCGCTTCGTAGGGCGGGTAGGAGAGAACCCTGGGAACGAGGTTGCCAACTGAGTTGGGAAGTCCCCTACATTGGAAGCAGGTCAATTTGTTGAGTTTACAACAATCAAACTATATTTACTTACGGTATCACTTCATTTAAAGCTGAATGCTCTCACAAAGAGCCGTTTAAAATTTTTACGAGGAAACTAGAAAGCTATAAATATCTATGTAATTAAAGAAAGTATTCTAGGTTTAAATCCATAAAAATTAGACTACACTAAATCCACTGCCTGCAAAAAACTGTTTGAAGGTCAAGACTCAGTTAATTTCGTCATAGATTCTAACGAATAAAAGTGAACAGCAAAAGCAACTGTATTCTTACCTGGTCGGCAAGTAACGCCATTTCCAACGAGACCGTGCCTGCACTGGCATCGTTTGGTTTTAGAGTTACAAAAGGCTAATGGCGGACAATACTGATCACCTAAACACGGTCTCTTACCATCAGGATCCTCTGTTAGTAATGAATTACAAACATATTGAGAAAGAGTACAGTGGTGTGGGTGGATTCATATCTTTAATTGGTAGGTGGGGGCTTCGCTTATCCACTCCCTAAGATAACAGGGGCCCGACCTCAAAAATAGGGACCGAGTAAGATCCGCTGACGGCAACGAAAACGTAAGAAAAGCAATAGTTTTAAATTAGCAAAACAACGCTTGAGCTTTGCAGGTGCATCACGCTTTTTTGTTCATTTCTTTGCCGTCACTGCACGACTATGCTACTTGAAATTGTCTAAATTTCTCGTTTTAGGAAGGACAAACAATTCAAGAGACGACGAAATTTTCTTTCTCTTTCTGAACTTGAATATTGTTACTAAGAATTGTACTCCAAGAGAGTTTTTACAAAGTAAGTTAGTCGGAAAACCGCGATGGTGATGGAAAGAACGCGAATTCACTATTTAAGCGAATTTTTTTGGACACCGCATTTTTTGGCCATGCGAGTATCAGTTTAGCCTAAAGGTGGGTTAGGGTTAGCCTAGGACTCATTCACCATGGGCCCAACTCGATTAATCGTGCTGATGGGTGGGTTCGCCAGTTGCGCATTTCCCATAATACACCTTATCTGTCCTCCCCAAATTTTCCATAACGTTTTTGCTTAATTTCTCCTGCATATTCATGTTACAGACGTGTCAAGAGAAATTGAAGACAATGCTTCTGAATTTTTTGGGGGTGGTGGGGTGGGGGAATAACTAGTATTATGGAAAACGCGCGCGCACATTACCTGCTGCTTTTAAACATCCGAGCACACCTGCTCTTCCAAAATGTCCTTCGTTACATTTGCAGAAAACGACTTCTATAGAAATTTTATAGGACCATATACAGTGCGCGTTGGTATAAAGTGGTGGATTAGATGAACAGCGCTTTTGCTGATAAGGGTTGCATCGGTAGAAAACTGAAAAACAAAAGAAAAAATCAAAGTCAGGCCATAATTAAAACGGTGCAGTCGTGACGAAAGTAACTTTTTGAGGAATTATTATAGATTAAAAAAGAAGGGACCCTGATAAAATAACAAAAAAAACAACGGCCAATTCGAGTGGAACTAAATTTTTTCAGAGGTTTTGTTTTGAGGAATGGTGATTTTTTGTCTTTGACTAACAGCCGTAACTTAAATGGAGATGTAAAATACTGTTTTTCTCTTGCTTGGAATGAATTTTCGCATTCAGGATAAAAGCAATGGTAGATTGTCGCATCCAGGTAATGTTGATCCATTATTTGTGTGATCGATTATATTCCTTCTGGTACCGCCCACTTTATCTTTAAGCTTCTTTACAGTCGCTTTCTGAGCCTAGATCAAAATTGGAGTACATTTTTTAGGAAAAAGTTACTTACATCCCCACCCCGCCTCCCCATACCCCCCCTCCCCCAAACAAAAAGCAGGGGGGGAAGGAAGAAAGAAAGAAAGAAAAGAGAAAATTCAACTGGTAAAAATAATTGAATTGATAAATTAATACCAATGTAGCCTTGGACCAGATTCGTTGTTCGGGAAAAAGCGAAGAATCGCCGAGCGAATCAAGCGAGGGCTACCCGAGGGATAGGGGAGAGAAAAAGGCGGCGTAGCATCTCCCCCATTTTCCCTCTCATTTCTTTCCCTGTCGTCTCCTCGCGATTTTTAAGCCCCCTCGCTAAGAAGGAAAGGCTGTTTACAGGCTTTTATACCAATAACAAAATACTCACGATAAGAGTCACAAATGAGCCTTCCATCTCCGTGAGCGAGTGGGTTTGTGCAGTGGCATTCACCTCGCAAACAGACAGCTTCACCTTTCAAACAGTCATCGTCTGTGATGCATTTGGCTGGGACAGCTAAAACAGAATTATCTTCCTTAATGGGCCATTTCTGAGTTGTAGTTGGAACTCGGAAATGGTCGATTGCTTTTCATCGGCACTGCAATTGTTCTCCGAGAAAACAGAAACAAATGCAAACAGACACTCTAGCATTAATATCCTCTACTTACGCGTTTTCCATATTTGCAATGATGATTTCCAGGCACATTGAACAGTGATGAAAAACGCAAGGAGAACTAAAACTTTTTCAGCTATATTTCTCATTCCTCAAATTGCAAAGAGCAACTGCACATGGCGCGTGCAATTGTAATATCATTTGTTACGTCTTAAAATGATTCTTAATCCCTAAATTAGAGCGGTTACCGGTTTAGTTACGAGCCTGCCGAGTCACTTTTGATTGGCAATATTCGCAGCTCCAGGATCCATTCCTTAAGGATTTTTCAATTTTGTGATTTTGGAAAGATTTGGCTACGAAATAGGACAAATTTAGCGAGTACAGGAATTTTGTCGCATTCCAGTAAATGCATTCTGGCTGGTCACAATAGCCAACGATTAATCCCAGATCTCTTGTCTACCAAGCTTCGTCGACGAGGACGAGAGATATGGGTACATGTGTAATCTTTCACGTACGCTTGTTAATTTTTAGTACAAGAGCGAAAAGCTCCAAAAGTAGGTTCAGTTTGATTGTCCGGGTGAACGTAGTCTTGAATAGGACTGTTGTTGTTGACAGTGACTGACGTTTCGACAACCTGTGCGGTACGTCACGATGTTATTGGTCGTCTGTACGTCAGTTAAGCCGTGATGTTATTCAGGAATACGTTCACCCGGACGATCAAACTCAACCTACTTTTGAAATGACTCCTGGGTTTAAACCTTTCACAGTAAAAAGCTTGCAAATTTAAGAGCGGCTGTCTGTAAATATCGAGAACTTGCCGTCAAATGAAAATTTCGAAATTCTTCATATTCAGTCAGAAAAAACCCTTTGGTGAAACGTTTTCGAAAATCACAATCAAAGTTCCTAAAGAGTTTTCTTTTTCGAGAAAACCGGCAAAAAGTGAAAAGCTGCCCCACGCCATATAGTCGCCGGTCTAAAACCTTTGAATTAGACCATTTTCAAAGCCCTCGGGAAGAAAGACGGTTCGAGGAAACAAGTTCATCCTTGGCAGGTAAGTAAGGCATCCCAGTTACAATAGTCTGTGGTAAAAATATTGCAAGGTAATGAATTTTTTACTCGGTTAAAAAACGCCCGAAGATTCCTATCTTCAGCACTTTCATAAACAATTAAATTTTGCAAAACTTTGAAGGAAAAAGTCACGGCTTGGTACATGGAATTTTAGAAGAATTATTACACCTCAGAAAAGCCCTACTGTTGTAGTGCAACATATAAAAAATCCAGCTTGGGCAATTAAAAGGCAACCTGCCGAGAGAGGTAAACGCGCAGTTCATTTTCGATGTTTTTTTGCACAAAATTTTCAAACAGTCACGCAACCGAGGGTAACACAAACTCCATAAACTTATATTTAATGTGCCCAGATATGCATATTTTTTCAATGAAGATGAATATAATGTAATATAATGTTCTATAATGTAGCACCTAATGAATATGTAAGTCTTCTATCGCTTTTTTTTTTTAATTTTAACGTATAAATGGAATAAGTGAAAACTGCCGGGTTGAATTTCAAGTGCAGCGTCAATACCTACATATTTCCATACTGGCTTAACGAAAGCAGAAACTTGAAAATTCATGCACAGTATCTCAAATCAGGAATCTTTGATAAAATGCATCTGAAAGTTTGTTTCATTCGATAAAAACCTGTTACTGAGGGGCTGGAAGTTGTTAGAGTTCAAATGGGAAAAAACTGCGTTTGGCGAACCAAACAACAAAGGTCTACAAATGATATCGACACCAACCAAGGTACTAGGTACTCCTTTTTTAATTTATTTTTTATCAGTGACCCAGGGGGAAGGTCGCCCTTAATGCGCTCTTCCCACCTGGTCGATAAAATGTTTTAAATCTATTACAAATTGTTAAATTCTTGACACAAAATGTTCAGTACAAAAGTAATATAGTTAAAACAAACAACTGAAGAGCACTCGCCTCTTCATAAGATACGCCATAAAACCGGCCAAGAAAGTAGTCAAAGTTTCCTCTTGTGAACGTTACAGGCAAATTTATCATCAGTGAACTCAGAGGAACAATTTGAAGTACGTCATTACCTGAGTAAAACCTTGCAACTCTTTACAAAGAGTACAGGATCGGCCTCTGAATGGTTCTTTTCTACCATCTATCTCTCACTTGTCGGTCTATTCCCCACCGTAGGGCACACAAAAAAGGCCGTAATTCCCACCCCGGGGACCCTAACCCTAACCCTAACCCTAACCCCCACCCTCACTATACCCCCAGCCCTCGGGCCCGAAGCTCTGGACTTTTCCCGCAGGCTGCCTCGGGGACAGATGGTAGCAGATAAAAAAGAACAAGGTTTTTAGGGTTTTGGTCATTTGGGTAAACCATTTGATAGCCAATTGTGCGTGTGGGACAATTATTTTGTAATTAGCACGGCGTAGAGAGCAAAGTATTCAATACGATATCGTCTCATCGAAGGTAAAAAAAAGACAAGAAAAGGACTGATGCCAGAGGGTACTAACTCAGGTGTCCGTTAAAGGTATCCAAGTTAGCTGGATAAATTGTTAACGAGAGAAATGGAACTTTTTCGCCTGTAAATCAGCTCGTATTTTTAAATAGATCAAGAACCCACGCTGAAACGAAACATCTGGAGCGAGGGTGAAAAGGAGATTTGCCACGCCCTATGAACGTGTGAGACCCACGCGCGTGCGAAAATCATACAACGGCATAAAAAAGGACCGGCTGTTTTACAGTCTCGGAAATTCTGGTAAATGCTCATCGCATATTCCAACTTCAAAGCGAGTAAATTCGAAAACATCAGGTTTGCGTTTTAATCTGAGGGAAAAGATTTAGAAAATAATATATGCACTTTGCATGTTTACCCATTTTTGACCAAATAAATATTGTGTTTTCCCGTTTCCCAATATACCGGTCCAGCCTGGACAAAAAAATATTTAACACAGCACGTTAATTCAAACTTCTACGTTTTTAATGTGGAAATGGCTTAAGATAAACGTCCACGCGAGAGGGCGGAGAACAGCAAGAGCGGCTGCGAAGGAGACGAAAACCAAGAAAGAATGAGCTAAAACCAAGAGAAGATAATGACTCCGATCAAGTCTCTAGCCAACCTCGTTGCAGAAAGCGTTCATGTGTAAATGACATTTCATGATCATGATTCATTCCGAATAGTGTCTCCTGTTGTTCACGTGTTTGCTATGGGACGAGCCAGCCATTTATTTTGGGCTTAGGAGGGGTGTTAACAAAAACGGAAAACAAAATCATGCACAAGAAAAGAAGGAGAAAAAATTGGTACACAATGGAGCATGGGAAAACGTTTATGTCTCACCCATTTCTGGGATTTGTTTAACGGGAATGTTAGAAAGGAAATTCTCATATTTTTAATCTTATTCGAATGAAAAGTGTTGAATAGACATAATTTCGTCCTCCCAGCTTTAAATAATATTTCTCACATTGCCGAATCTCCGTAAATCTGCAATGAAAAGATTTCCAGGTTAAGCCCTGGATCAACTCAATTTGTTTTGGCAATGTGTCTAAGCAATGCCTGTTCTTGAAAGTGTCCAGGAGCGTAAACTGACTTCCAGTTTAATAAATCGCAAAAATTGCCAGCTTTTTCGTACGGCATCAGCCCTGTCTTTTATACATTTTGTTGTAGACCAGTGTTTGTATGACAAAAGTTTAGCCCTGTCTTCTTAGCGCTTTGTATCCTTAGTTTTTGTTGAAGTGGTATTTGTCAATGTGCAGTTTAGTTTCGCCGTCTTACCAGCCATTTTTGTTTCATGCATTTATTAGTTTTTTCCTCCTCTGTTTTTCTTGGCAACCTCCATTTCGAAACGTCGGGGTAAATTTTGACCGTTTATTTTTACCGTCATTTAGCCATTTTTCGATTGTACATTTTAAGCATTGCTGGGTAATTTTCCCCTATTTCTCCCGCTTTCCACCCTTTTAGAACTCCCATCACACGCCCTTTCCTCTCCCATCTCCCAAACCCCTCCCAGTGGTCCCACCCCTTATTAGAGAGATTAAAGGAGCTGTGTCACGAAATTCAGCCAAATAAGAAAATTACAAAATGCCCGTTAAATTAAGAGAAACATAAAAATAACCGCTTAAAACATTAAGGGAAGGTTAAAATAACATAACAGAAACAACAGATGCTACGGATGGGCAAAACTGAAGAAGATTGAAACGGATTGAAATTAGGGTTTTTGAAAACTGTTCAGCCTAACAGCTTTTCAAAGTTGATCCCTACTGCTTGCAACTTAAAAAATAATGCTCAGGAGACAAAATATTTGTTTGTCTCGGATCTCTGATTTTGTCATTTACCTGTAATTTCTTTGCTTACTTTAAGTTCCATAGCGATTTAGGGCGAGTAATTGGTAAAATTAAACAAAATTAACTGGACTACCGTGACACAGCCCCTTTAAGATTCACGTTTACGCCAAACGGCAGGCGTGAATTTTTACCACGTGACCAAGTTTTCCCCTTATTTTCCGTTTACTCTTTATTGTTTCTAGACAAAAATAAGTTGTTTTATGTCAGTTTTAACAATAGGAATCTTTCCGGACTGTTTTTATTTGCTTATTTTCTATTCTGAGAAATTCTCAACTTGAGTCTGACGTTTCCCGTTTGCGGCAAACGTGAATCTTAATCTCTCTATTCTCCCGGGCTTCCACCCCCTTCCACCTCCACTAAATTCTTCGTTCATTTTCGCTCCGCTTGTACCGCAAATCCTTTGTTATTCCATTCTTGCTAAGAAGTTTTATTTTTTAGATTTCAATAGAGAACAGAGAAAGCCAGTTGTTCCATTGTTAATGTTAAGTAACAGAGGCTTGCCTAATTATAACTTGTGAGAAGTTACAGATTTTGAATGAATCTGGAACCAGTTTCAAATTAAAAACCCATGGAGATTAACTCCATATATTAAAATAGAATACAACAACTGTTGCTAGAGGTACTAAGGTCGGTGACTCTGATTTTACTAAACTTATGAAGCGTGGGCTGTGATAAAAGGCTATGAATATAAGTAATATACTTGTACAGTTGTCGCGAAAAAAAAACTTCTGCAAATAAGAGCGGCTGAAAAAAATGAAAGAAATTGCTCAGCCTCTACTCTCCCTCCGCCTCTCCAAATAAAATGCCCCCTTTCCTAATAAAGTAGCTATAGCCTGAGATCACACATTTCAAGATTGATACGCATTTGACACGGCAAATGATCTTTCAATCAGCTCGTTTAGGAAACTCATATTATTTACCTTTTCAATTCAATGTTTGTCTGAATCTTAGTCCGTTTTCTTTCCAGCAATTTCTATCTATAAAATACACCCAACCACTCAAAAATTTATATCAATTAAATTGAATTTCAAAATATATATATTTTGAAACAAGACTCCTTACTTTCCTCAGCATTGTTGACATTTATGGAAACGGCCGTTTGACCTTTCAGAGCTGGTTCATTGCGATCGCCCTCATCTAACTTTCTAACTAGTCAATTCATACCAGAGCAATAAAAGACTCGATCAGTCTTTCGATTTTACATGTAAAAAGTGTAAGTCAAGACAAGTTTTTGGAGTTTGTGTTATCCTCGGTTGCGTGACGGTTTTAATGTGCGTTTTATGCAAAAACATCGAAAATGAACTGCGCGTTTACCTCTCTCGGCAGGTTGCTTTTTAATTGCCCAAGCTGGATTTTTTATATGTTGTACTACAACAGTAGGGCTT
>JBBMOI010000008.1:1910000-1942500 GCA_038088405.1 Porites divaricata
CCATAATGTAATTATATCATCTACTCCAACACCATGAATTACTTCTAGTAAAAGTTAGGACCATTTCTATTTTTCTCTCAGTGTCTTTTAAAAGGAGTTTATAATAAATTATCGTTTTTCTTGTGCTAAGAAATGGACATTAAACTGCACGAAAGTCAACCACGACAGGCTTCGTGCAGAGACAGGATGTTTTTTTTTTTTAATTATGAGCAGCTGCTAGACTGTACTATTTAAATGTATGGGAGATTTTTCTAAAAGCTTTTTACATGTGAAGAATGGTTCGTTAAAAAAGCGACCGAGCGGACAAAAGGTTCAGGAGAATTTATAGAGTCAGCCCTTGCGCAATTGTCACTGTTTGAGACTTGAGAATGGAAAAACAAATTCAGCATAATCGTAACGTTTGTTATTTTAAATTGAGTCTGGCACCAAAAAGAAAAACTTTCCCTACACGTCACATACTTTCATCTGATCATTTATTCTTGAAACCAAATGGACCAACAAAACACTTATACAACGATGGGATGTCGTTAGCACATTTTTCGGACGGAACGTTTAGTCATATTTAATAGGGTACTCGGCGACTCGTTGGATTAAATCATATTTCATTTTCCCATAAAATTACTGTTCAAAACCGCATGTTAATGGACTGGACGTCAAAAGATTTTGTAATTGTGTCAAATCATGCTAAGAGATAGCCTGTATTCATACGCAAATTTAAACATATTTTGAAGTACTGTAAAAGCCAAAGTCCATTTAAGTCTCATGTTTTTTTTTACTTTGTAACCCATAAAGGTAATTTCCTTTATTCATCCACTTTTCTTCTATAATAAAACATTATCTTTGACTTCTTAACAGTCATTTTCTCCAAAAAAAACTACTTTGGAGAAAAGATGGAACGATGTTGCCATGTTAACGATACTAAACAGCTGGCATTTGCTGTTTTCTATTTACGTTCAACTGCAAAATGGCCTCATACTGTTAAAGCACATATTACACCCATTATGGTGGCAGCAAAATTAATATTAGAAAAATTTAAGACGGTTCTCTTGTTCCCAGTTGGCTGTGGTTAACTCAAATGCGGCTATCCGTGGACAAAAGCGAAAGCAAAAACAAAAATATTGAAATTAGTCATTGATTTGGAGCTAAGTAAAAAGAGGAGAGAGCAAAAAGCGCGTGAAACGTCTTAAAATTATCCTCAAAATTTATCTTGCAGCTCTTGGTCACGAGATGGAATTCGTTTCATTTTCGTTTCAAGCATGCGCACAATTAACTAATATTGAATTGCATAGATTTTCCCTTTCTTTCGTTCCTGCTTTCTTTTCGTTGTCTTTTTTTTATGAACGTTTATAAATGGAACAGGACGCCTAGTGAAAAAAGGTAATTTAAGGACACAAAATCCTTGTTCAATTTTTTTTAACTGAGGGCAGAAGAACTTCTCAAGTTGACAATTGTACAAACGCGATATTCAAGTTTATTTTTTTCCAAAAATTACAGAAAAGAAACATTTTAGGCTGGATATTTGTACAATTTACAGCCTACCATCAATTATTATTACATTTAAAAAAAATGATCTTACCCTGGACCTTCCAGATCATCAAGAGAAAGAGAAATAAAAACTTAAAAAGCTAACAAAGGCATCTAAACTTTCTGCAAAGGCCGCGGAAATTTCTTTAGGCCTTTTATCAATATCTTCGCCTTAGATTTCTTCATATTTAGCTTTATCTTGAACAAGTTTTGCACTTTTGAAGATTATTTTGGAAATGCTGTCAAATTGAACTCATGTTACTTGCTGAAAATATACTCCTTGTCTTCAACTTACATGTCCTCGTGTATAACTACTGGTCCATAAAATTTCAGCGCGTCAAACAAATCATTTGCGATCTCCTACAATGAATCGATTATTTTTACACTTATTAGTGACCTGGCCAACGCTAGAAAAAGAGGAATACTGTGGGATATAAACTACGAAGCGTTGCTCTCAGTGTGCCACATCTCACGACGAAAAAACATTCAGCATCCCATGGTAAACTGCTTGCAGTCCGCTTTCCTCTTCAAATCTGTCCAGTTCTTATCCTAACCAGCGTGCTTGCAAACAACGACGTTACAATAAACTGGTTGCCGCGGCTTCGCCGCTCGCATGCATGCGTCGTTTGCGTGAAGTATTAAACTTTGCAAAGAAAAAAGAGCCTGCTCGCAGTAAAATCCCATGGAAAATAAAAAATACCCAATAAGTTTTCAGGGATTATTTGTAATTCAAGGAGTTTTCAGGCTCCTTGAAAATCCAATGTAATGTTTTTAACCTTTCAAACTTTGTTGCTTTCTTAAATCCAAACAAAATTCGCTTCTGAGTGTTCTAAAATCAAACAACGAGACTCCCCATTTACTTGATTCATGCTGCGAGATGGTTGTCAACTCTGTGTCTGAATTCCGGTCCAGGAAAAATTGCAACTTCTGCTCATACCACGGAAATTCGAGTCAAGGAAGGCATTGCAAAGAAACAAAGGAGCCCACTGCAAGATATCGTCTTCCACCCTGCATTCTCCACTGTTAATGCAGTTAGAGCAAATAAATGAGTTACCCCTGTTACAAATTACTGTTCATCCTTAGGATCTTGTGGCTCACGTGCTTCATCAATGTCGTCAGGTTTAAGCTTCTTTCTTTTACGAATGTCATTTAAAGTCTCTTCAATTGATCGAAGATCTCTTTTGTTTTCACTGGGAACTGGAAAAATGAAGAAATGAAAAAAATTAAAGCGGAAGAATACTACGCAAAAAACCAAGCTTTTTAGTTAGGCTTCTATCACGTATGGTCATTGAGCACAGAAATGCCTGTGCACAATTATTTACGAACACAAAATGACTGGACAACCAATGACTTACAGTAAGCGACTGTTATAACTGTGACCGATTTAAATGCACAGGTAACTGTAAGTCCGAAGGATCATACTGTATTTACCGAAGAAGCTATGCTTATTAAATTTGTGTGCATGAAATGCAGCGTTTATTTGAAAGTTGGACGTGACTTTGAAGATTATATAAGGGCCGCAGTGCTTACTCAGGGGTGGCGCTTATTATCTTTTGTGTCCCAAATATGACACTTATTTGAGGGCAGCGCTTAACTGGGGGCGGCGCTCATTCGAGTAAATATGGCATTCCACCAATTCAAAAAAAACAGTGGTTAATATCTCTGGATGTGAACTCACCGTAGCCATAGGCAGAGTTACTTTTGGTAGCTCTTGCAGCATCTTTTCCACTGTCAACTCCTAGTAAGTGTTTATACTTGTCTTTGTAATATGTGGCAGGCGGTTGTGAATGAGATGCTCTTGAAGCCTTCTGTGCTTTGCTATCAGTGTTGGTATTATCATCTGTACTCTGCAAGAAATTATAATGTTATTTAGAAAGCATACACTACATTGGTTGCCACAAGAAGTAGCCTCCCAGACATTCGTTAGCTCATCACGCAATCCTACTTCCTGGGGAAGGAATGTGTGACAAAACCCTAAGAATGTCTGTGTAGGAGGCTCGCCACAAAGGCATCCTGATCCCAGTTAGTGACGTTTTGAAATTAACTACCTCCAACTCAATTTAGAACAAAGCCAATTGTCTACAATAATTTGTTAGAGTCACACACTACCGCATATTACCAAAGGCTTAAGACATTCAAGTTTTTCAAGGAGGATATCTCCTCCTGTTGGGCGATTTCTGAGTAGAGTTGAACTTCAATGTGCGACCACCTCTCGTGAGTGACTATTCTAGGTCTAGTGGTTTTAAGGCATCAACATTTATGAACAAATATTATGTGACCATCCTTACCTTGGCTTGTTCCTTAGATTTGCCTACATTTTCAGGATCAAACTCCTGGATAAAATAAACAGCAAAATGTTATTTTAATGCCAGAATACACTCATGAAAGTACAAAAAGGTTCCTCAAAGTTTTAAAAGATTTTAAGTTCACCATCATTGTGCATGCTTAATGTGATTCTATTAAGTTGACCTGCACCTCTTTATTGTGCGTAATTTTTATGTGGCTAAATGTAATTTAAGCGAGGTTAAACACGACACAATCCTGGCCAGCGGTCTCCACCACTAATTGTATGCAGGGCAGTCTTGGGGTTAGCAGGGCCTTTGTGATTTTACAGCGGTTTCGCAGGAGTCAATCATTTTGCTCATGCTGCTTTTGCATGCAGTAGTTATAGTTATTTCTGCCCTCAACCCTTCCTCTGTATTCTGTTTTGGTAAGTATCTGCGCCTCTTTCCTCTCAGGTTCTCTATGTGACGGTGCCTGGTGGGTGCCGCTCTCAGGGTTGTCATGGTTATCTTCTAAGATCGCTTGCAGCCCCCTTCTGCTTCATGAGGCACCTTTCTCACACCCATCTATTGTTGATAGATGGGTGTGGGAAAGCTTAATAATAGCTTAATAGCTTTCATGACTTGTTCTTAAGTGGTAATCAAGTCCATCAATACGAAACTCAACTAGCCTCTCAGTATAGACCTCATTTTTGTAGAACAAATATAAAGCACTTCAGTATCCTTTACCGAAGACCTAAAATCTGGAATTCGTTGCCTGTTTCACTAATTAACTCTTCTTCTATATCTGTTTTTAAAAAAAAATCAAAGTATTATTATCTCACTGATAGCCAATCTGTCGTTTAATTTTCTGATCTTGCTCACTCTGCACTCAGCCATGAATTTAGTTCACTAGTAGTTGAAGGAAGCCTATTAATATAAGCTTCAAGCTTCGTTAGGGTTCCTTGTCACATTAATTTTATAATTTAATTAACACCTTTTGTTCTTGTTGTGTTAGTGTTGTGAGTGACTAAATAAATAAATAAATAATAACTAAAAATAAATAAATAATTAGTGTATGCGTTGTAGGTCAAAATGAAACAATGTTAGGTTAAAATGGTTCAACTTAGTCTTCTCTGTCTCATGTCCTTAATTATTCTTGATCAAGAACATATATTAGGGTTAGAAAACAAAGGAAAGTGAGAATCCAAAAAAGCCTGCAGCATATACACTGTGGGATTGTTGTGAGGTTCATGGAACTAATTGTTATACTACATGTATTTACTAAATCCCAAATGCTTTTAATATTGTCCTTATCCACAAACTAGAGGTTTGTCAACAAACCTCTCCATTTCTGTAAGCATCAAGTTCTTCATCTGAAGGGGGAAATTCCTTAAAAACAAAAGACAACAATGAGCAGTGTAGTGAAAGGTAAATGTTCTCTAAGTTTAAAATTAGTCCCAAAGAAATAAAACATCTTGGATAGTGGGTGTGTCTGCAGTGTATTTCCACAGGATAGGTGCCATCCAATATTATTTTATTTTTCACAGAACAGATGAGTTAATTTGCTACTTGCACATTTCCCATAATGCACCTTATTTGTCCCCCAAAATTTTGCATAAGCATTGTTTTCAATTTCTCTTGGGACGGCTGTAATACCCAGGAGAAATGAAAAACAAAGGTTATGCAAAATTTCTGGGGGCAAATAATGCATCATGGGAGATGTGCAAGTGGGAAATAGGCCAGTTTCAAAATAACAAAATTCATTCTTGGCCCTCAGGCAAAGGGGAATAAGATGAAGGAAATGAATTTCTGAATCTCAATGCCATTTCTTTTCCTTTAATCCCCTCAGCCTTGAAGCCAAGTAATACTTTTAATAATAATATTCAAAACAGACCATATATACAGGGTTTCTGATATTTCACTCAGTTGCAGAGCTGCGAAATTCTGGTAAATCCGCACAATCCAGCAAAATTCACTAGAAATCTTTATCAAATACATGTCGATATGTACAGCATAATTGAAACTTATCTTGGCTATTGGGGCTGTTTAATTGCCGTAAACTTGCGAATTTATCTTGAAACCTTGTCACCACAACATGCGCGCAATGTCGCAAAACTACCAGGTGTAAATTATGTTACGAAAAACTGGGCACAAGTCATGATGTTAAAACGTTGCCATTGGCTCATTTTTCGAGCACTTTGTGGATAAAATAGCAAACAATTATCTGTCAAAAAACATCGAACACGCTCATGAAATCAGTGCAAAATCGATCAATTTCTAGTGAAATTTTCCCAGAAGATTCCCATGAAATTCTGCCATTTTTCATCAACTGTTTTTTGGTGAAGTTAACCCCGAAAATTTTCCACGAAATTCCTGTGAAATTGGTCAATTTTTCCATGAACCTGTCTCTGAAAATCCTGTGAAATTTGACATTTTTTCCCACAACTTAACAGAAGCCCTGTCTATTAGGTTGGGTTGAAAATGCAACAGAAAATTGAATTAACCAGGAACCAAGAAGAAAGCTTTAAGCCAGTTTGAAAACTTCACCCCTAGCAAATGACACGACAACCGAGGCTACTTGTTTTGCTTCCTTTGACAGATGAATGGTTTTCACCTTTTTAAACAGCATAACATATCTATCAACTTCATCTTCACCAAAAGAAAAAGTGGTGAGACCAGCGATCTCTGCAACATCATGACTGCAAGTAAGACAACAAAAATATTAACCATACATTGTATTCTTAAGGTTAATAACTAAAGGCAATAATAACCTTACTTTAGACTTGAAGTGTCCAGACTTTAAAACAACAAAATGACAAGATGGCAACAAAAAGTTGTCATGAAAGTTAACATGATCTCTGCAGTAAAATGAACAACCTAAGTGGATGAAAAAGAGCCTGAAAAAATTCAGGCTTGAATGGGCATCGAACCCTAACCTTTGCTATTGCTGGATGCAACAATCTATACCCCATACAGTATCCTTCCCAGTTAACAGAATGTTAAGCCCAAGGCAACTCTCGGTGAACAGGCCTTTCTGTTTGCCGCACATAAGTTATGGAATGTTCTGCCAAGATATATCAGGGAATCCATTTCTATTGACACTTTTTTAAGAGAAAGTTGAAGACTCCCCCTTTTAAAAAAGCATTTTGTACCACTTAGATTATAAGATTGTATTTATAGCTTAGACTATAAATTATTTATAAATTTTTAGCTCATAATTTGTAAGATTAAACTAATAAATTTTATCTTTTTAACTTTTAGCCATTCTATATATATTCTATATATATAAATATAGGAAATAGGAAAAAAACTACACTTTCATCACGACAAGCCTGTTTCATGATCGCTCACTCTTCAGGGGATTAAATGATAAGAATATTCAAAACCATCGGCTATATACTTTTAGATTACATCGTTGGGGAAAATTTAAATTTAAATGTTTAGTTGTTACGTAGCAACGCTTTGTTTCTGTGGTGGCAAGAAGATACAAGCTCGTTATGTTTGTTAAGTGATGATAGATCAGGACGACAGATAATTAAAAATTTCTCTTTGAGGCAAAGGTTACATCTTTTACATGAACTGTTGTAGGATGAGCTAGATGAAATGATACGCCATGAAATAGAATAGTCAATGTTGTTGTCTTTCAGGGACCAGACATGTTTGCTGAGTTCTGTAGAGTTCCTGTGTTTTGTGTGACAAAATGACAGTGTAATTTCTGTGTCTAGTTTTGAAGGCGTTTTCTGTGAGTCCGATGTATGTTTCAGAAGTGTTATTGTCGTTACGTTTGACAGTTGCTTGGTAGATAACTGATGATTGAAGGCAGTTTCCGTTAAGAGGGCATGTGTTCTTTTGTTGGCAGTTGCATGATTTGTTGACAACAGAGTTATCTGTGGATATATCTCTGTGTTCAGGTGAATTCAGGATACGTTTGTTGTGGTTGTCGATAATTTGTTTAGTGTTATTCATACAACTGTAGCTGATCTTGATGGTTGATCTTGATGATCTTGCCGCCACAGAAACAAAGCGTTGCTAAGTAACAACTAAACATTTAAATTTAAATTTTCCCAACAATCTAATCTAAAAGTATATAGCTGATGGTTTTGAATATTCATATCATTAAATCCCCTGAAGAATGGGACAGAATTGAGCAAGCACATATGGCAGTTAAAGGAGCGTAAACAGGAATACGACATCACCTGGAAAATTCTAGCAAAAGCTAAAGCATATTCGAATCAAACGAAATAATGCAACCTGTGTATTGCAGAAAAATATTTCATATTAACTAAACCGCAAATGGCTTCGCTTAATAGAAGAAATGAACTCATTTCGACATGTAGGCACAGACGTAAATATATTTTAAGATAATTATAGCCTCAAATAAGTTCTTTCGAAACAAGTAGCGCGCAAAAATGTTCTTTAGGCGCGCGCACAATTTTAACAGTTAGATAGTTTTGTGCGTCTTACGAAGTCATGCATATAACGTAGCCAAACAAAGGACCAACCACTGCAAGTTTAACTGAGGAGTGGGTGGTAACCCCTACGAAACAAGTTTGTATTAAACTTATGGTCATCAAAGTTGAGTGATTTTACTTTATGGATTATATATATATACATATATATATAGTTATGTGAAGTTATATATATATACACCCGTTTACAAAAAGGTTGACATTTCAAATATATATATATCTTTTGTTTCTTTGGGCAAAACAAAAGAATAAACAAAAGGTATATATATTTATATATATTACTGAAATGTCAACCTTTTGGAAACGGGTGTATATGTATATATTTTCATCTTATATTATTATTTTTCTTATCATGTACTATTCATTATTATTATGATTATTATTAGTAGTAGTACTAAAATTGTTTTTTCCCTATGGTGCATTTGAATATATTCATATAGATATTTACACCTTAAAAGTTTTGAAATTAAATTACTATCTATTGAGCTAACCAAGCCAAATGGAATTAAAAGGTCATTGTGAGTTGAGTCCGGTCATTGCAAAGGTCAGGGATCAATGCCCGATTAAGCCTGAATTTTTCAGGTTCTATTTCAACTGCTTAGGTTGTTCATTCAACTGCGTGGATCATGTTCACTTTCATATCTTTGTCTGCAGTTCAAAATATGATTCATTTCATTTAGTTCAAAACAGTTGTCAATCAAGATAAATTTGCCACCTAAACTAAAACAAACCAACAATATGGAAAAAAACTGAGACCAGGAGGGATTTTGATTTTGATTCTTGATAATGTGAGAAGAAAAACCAGAGAGTAAATTAATTAATGGAGAATACCACTGCAGCCTCATCTCTGAAAAAAGTGTGATAATTGGCAAATACGTACACAATACTTCTTTGGATTCTTGTCATTGGCAGGTACTTCATTCTTGTCTGTTTTGTATCCTTGATGAATTCAGTCACTTCTTTCTCAGTCTAAGGAAAATGCAGTCAAAGAAATTATTCTTTTCATAATTTGGCACCCCATTATGATGAGCAATTTAATTATTTGCCAGACCATGGTAACATACATGTCAACTCTCCCAGATACAGCACTGATCTCCCACTCTCCCTTACGGGTCACCATATCTCCCGGATAAAATCATCTCCTGAGCTTTTCTGTGCCTTAGTTTGAGATTTAACCCATTTTTAGCTCAAAAGTTTCTGAGGCATTTCTCAACGTATTTAGTCCCTGACAAAGATTATTTCTGGCATCAAAACCATGATTGCAAATTTTGATTGTATGTACTTTATGTAAGGCTTCATATAATGTCCTAAGTCATTCCCATTGACATTGGGGGCTGAGTCAATTTGTCCGGGGGAACTGTTAAAATTCCGGGGGGTTAAGTGAAAAAAAGATCTGTGGTAAAACCTGATTGGTTAATTACCCTTTTCCCCTGAGACATGTATATTATTGCATTTTGGCATGCTAATACAATCCATTTTTTGGATTTTTGCTTTCTCTCTTCAAAAAAATGCAAAGAATGCAAAGAATCCAATCTTGGATTGTCCAGAGGAATGCACCCTAAGTCTAGATCTCAAACTTACCATTCACAAACCACCAAGAACTAGATCAAGGCTCTATCTATACAAGCTTACCTTTGCACGAAAAGCAGCATTTTTCTTTTTTTCTTCCAGCTGGAGTTTCTTGAGTTTGGTTCTTTCCTCTACATGCAGAACAAGACACGAATTAATCAACCATAAAATTCATATTACTTCAATAATGTGTAATAAACATACGTTTAGTCGATAGTTAATGTTGCTACCAGGTCGACTGATGTAAGTTAGTTAGGAAATCTACAATTGCAGAATACCCGGCCACTTTAAAGCAAACCCTAAAAATGGGTAGATACGCGGAAACTTTGTCACTACGTATCTGCGTATCCACTTCAAGATACACTTAAGACAGCACAAAAAGCATACAGTATGTCTGTTTGCCGTTCTTAAAGCCACTGAAGGTAGAAAAGCGCATAAAAGGGATAACTGCGTATCCACGTATCCAGCTCTTTCAGGGATACAGCTTCGAAGTGGCAGGGAGTTCTGCAGTTACCTTCATTGAAATATTAAACTTTAATACCATGTTTGGACGTCTGCTTGATATACCTTAACTAAGTCTTATATTGTATTTTCCAACGATTTGGAATCAAAAGTGTCTCGTTACGAACTAGACAATAAGCTTAAATAAAACATTAATGGCTATGGAATAAAAATAAGCTTACCTTTAGCCTTTTTGTCAACCTCGGTTGTCGGAGGTGCGTCCATACTCTTCAGAATTGAGCCCAAAAGATCCATCATTAAACAGAAAAATAGACTGCAAACAGATTTTTCGATAAGATCTGACTGACAAACTCTCAATGAGTTTATGAAAGAAGTGTATTATTGCACACAGCGTGGCTTTCTGGCTCAGCCGCCATATTGTTTTTGTACCCAGGCTTTCCCTACGAAGAGAGCTCTCGGGTAGGGTGGGGGTGGGTGGGGTGCGGGGGTCGAGGGAGACGGACGATTTTCCTGCTTCACCTCGGTCTATCCTCAAAATGAGCTTATTGTACAAAAACAGGAGCACATCAAATTTGATGGGTTCCTGACAAAAGACGCAGAAAGGCACCAACAAGGGCCGGGTGATACTAAGTGGGGACTGAAAATGATGGGGGTTTTCAAGAAAAAACCTTCCGTCTGCAGAACAGTAACTGTCATAAACTGGCAATACACGTGTGTTTAATACTGAGTATATTTTTGCTGATCAGGTCTTTGGATCCTACATATCCCACGTTCTGTGGTATATTCGTTTGCGGTCTTTTGCAGTTAATAAATCAGTTATAAAACTGTTTTTGAAGTTCTGGTTTTTAAGTTTTTTAACTTCTTAGACAATTTTAAAAAAAAGTTCTCTATATTATGTGAATTCTGCCCACGGAATTTAATTTGCGGCCGATGATACCGAGTCTTATTTCATGGTCGGTTAACATGATCCTCTTTTTTTTTCCTCAAAATTGTTGCATAATAATGTAGTTATTGTTCGGCAAGTTTATGGAAAACCGCAAGGTTTTGAAGTCTGAATAGCGTTGTCTTTATATATTTCGCAGTGACCGCCATGCTTTCGATTAATTCTTTTGAAGAAGAGCTTCGAGAAGAGTATGGAAAAATATATAGCAACATCGCTCAGATAAAAGCAGCAAAGAAAAGGCGTTTAAGCGACCAACATCCACTTTCAGTACGGCCATCTTTCACAGAGAAAGAAAAAATATACGAGGCTAGACGGGAGCAACAACTCTCAGGCAAACAAGAAGTGATCCTAGATGCGATTAACAGCTACAGGAAGATTCAAGTAAGTGAACGATATCATGAAACACCTGTCATCCAGAAAAACGAGGGACGGAAAACGTCAAAAGTTCGGGACACAGAAATCCGACAATCGAGCAGGCATTTTCCGTATGATAAAGTGGCCATTGACTTGGAAGCTTTCTTTAATAAACATATGGTGATAGACTCGGGTAGTTCTCAAAGTGCTGCCTTTGCGACGGGGAGAGAGTTAGAAAATATTAAAAATGGAAACGTTCCTCGAGATGAAGTCCAGCATGCACAGATTCGTTACAAAACAGTTCATACGAGAAAAGATACACTTTACATTTGGGTTGCTTCAGTGTGAATTGAACTACAAATTCTGGGAGGCAGCAAATGTATTTTTTTCTCATTTATGATATGTGGTGTACATAAACTGCAAAGCCAATGACTCCAAGATAATCCACTGCCTTTTAACGAAGCTATGATCAAACGTTACGATGTTGCAACTTCATTTCTGTCATTTCTTGAACAGAACGACAACCATGCCAATGTTTCAGATCAGAAGACGTCGAGTCAGTGTTAGTCAACATTTTTCACATAGGCAGTGCAAAGCTTATCTTGTCATGTGTATAGGTCAAAGGCCATTTAAAATTCTCAGTCTTTTATATTACTCAGAAAGCTGAAAAGAAAACAGACAAACGAAGGGAAAATGACTGAGACCGTATAACGTGCAACGAACTGCAACTTTAAAAAACGATACGGATCTTTTCAAAATTAAGGGGGAGCTTTTCTCGCTCAGCCGTAGTTGTAATACGGCTCGACATTTAACTTGCTGCCAATCTATTAACTGAAACATGTATCATACTCTTTAGGTTATATGTTATGCCAAAAGGTTGTTTCATTTAGAAAAAAAAATGAATAAAAAAGAAAGGCCTACGGACAAACTTGTCGACGGTGAAGGAGACATCGCCGGGTACAGAAAATACAAACTCTCCTTTATCATACAGGAACAAGTGCCAGCATGTCGCATTTTCACTTTTCTAATAAACGAGCTGAATTCGAGGCATAGTTAGTTTGTTTTCATGTTTGTTATCTTTGTAGCAAAATTAATTCCTCGTTTCGCCTAAACAAAATTTAATAAAAATTTCTGTTAATCAAGAGCACAGCAGTGAATGAAAATTTAATTACTCCCTTTGTGTGGGAAACAATTGCTTGACAGTGATAAGAGAGAAAATGTCTTTTTCGCCCATATTAAATGCCCATTGTTTACAATTAAAAAAGCCCTTAGTTGTAATTAAATCGGCTGAAAGGTGCAGTGAGGAATGAACATTACCGAACAACTCACATTGTTCTTAAGCACACTACTTTTAAACGACGCGCGAGTTAATAAGTTACAATTTTCGAGTTGTACTGGAAGTCCTTTTTGCTCAACCACCAAGCATAACTTTGTCTTCCACTCTTTTGATGAAATCCTAAACAACTTGCATCGCTAAAGTCGTCACAGAACATTTGCGGGTAATATGCGAGAAACAACGGGGAGCTCGACGGAGACACGCGCGGAGGCGTGAGGGAACTTTTTCCCCCTCGCGTGTCTCCCTCGCGCGCCCCGTTCTTTCTCGCGCCCATTCCAAGCGCCTGCACCTGCTTGGTTCTCACAAAGAAGAGTTAATACGACGGTGATAAAGTTAACTGGCTGTTTTACAGCGTTTTCCGGTGACTTCTCAGGAGAAACCCACTGAGAAAGAAAGACATCAACCATCAAAGCAAAAGACAAAACAATGTACTAATCTCAATCGAAAACAAAGAACATTTATTTAAAACTCTTTTTCTGTACAAAAATGAAGGTTACAAAGTATGTGCTTAACGGGAATTTCTTTTCGAAAGTTTTTTTTCAATTTTCATGTTTTTCTTATAATAATAATAATACAGTCGAACCTCCATTGAGCGGCAACCTATTAATCGGGCACCAGTTACCAAAGTCCCGAAATAACTGTAAAAACGAATGGGGAATTAAACCTCTATTAAGCAGTGGCGGCCACCTTTTGGCTGCCCCAAATGAATCAATCCCGTTGAAGCCCTGATTTTTTTTTCAGGCTTCTTCTTTCCAATTGCTTAAATTGGAAAATTTACTGCGATGATCATTCTCTACTTTCCTCTACAACCGCAGTTCAAATATGAATTATTTCATATACTTCACATCATTTCACTCCTCACGGGAGACATGAACTCGATAAATTGACCTCGCTCCCAATGTGTGGCTTTATAGCTCAGTTGGTAGAGCAACGCACCGGCAACGCGGAGGTCATGGGTTCGAATCCCGTTGAAGCCCTGATTTTTCTTTTTTTTTTTTTCAGGCTTTTTTTTCAGGCTTCTTCTTTCCAATTGCTTAAATTGGAAAATTTACTGCGATGATCATTCTCTACTTTCATCTACAACCGCAGTTCAAATATGAATTATTTCATATACTTCACATCATTTCACTCCTCACGGGAGACATGAACTCGATAAATTGACCTCGCTCCCAATGTGTGGCTTTATAGCTCAGTTGGTAGAGCAACGCACCGGCAACGCGGAGGTCATGGGTTCGAATCCCGTTGAAGCCCTGATTTTTCTTTTTTTTTTTTTCAGGCTTTTTTTTCAGGCTTCTTCTTTCCAATTGCTTAAATTGGAAAATTTACTGCGATGATCATTCTCTACTTTCATCTACAACCGCAGTTCAAATATGAATTATTTCATATACTTCACATCAGTTCTTCAATTGTTGTCACCTCTATCAAGCGGCCATCAAGCGCTTGATCCACTTAGTTTGGCTTCATTTCAAGAATATGATGAAAGAAAATACAGTCCGAGGTAAAAGGTGACGACCGATTGTGGACCAGTAATGCTTCTCCCGTCGCGCGTTTGTTTCCAAATAAAGTGATGTTTCTGCTAAAGATTATGCTAATTTATGGCAAACCTCTATTGAGCGGCCACTTGCCGGTACCCCAAGGGGTGGCTACTTAATGGAAGTTCAACTGTAATAAAGATAGTAATAATATTAATAATAATGATAATAATAATAATAATAATAATAATAATAATAATAATAATAATAATAATGATAATGATGACGATATAGATCTCCTCCACAAGCTATAGCTTCGTGCCTCGTTCTTAGGTCCCTTTCTATGGAACTAAAGGACTCACCCAACACTGAGCAGTAACAGAGGTTTTAGAATCGAGCGTGCAAGTCCTGGAAGAACTTATCAGGAAGTACTACTGCCAACAACGCCACTTTGATCATAAAATTCACAAAGATGCTAAAGCAAGTTTACGGTAAAACCTTTCTGCTTACATCGATTTAAAGTATCGACTTTTTCCACGCTTTAAAGACCATAAAACAACAAAACCACCAGCAACTTCCAACATAAGTTTTACGTTAGTCTCTAAGGGCAATTTTAAAGACAGGTTACAAAAAAAACCCAGTGTTGGTCGACGCTCTGTTATTAACAAAGTTTAACGACATAAAAGAAAGAAAGAAATCCGTTTATGATACATTTTTCTCTCTGATTGAGAATGCTCAAATATGTATCAACATAAAAATACTTTTTTCCACGTTTCCAGATAAAGGAAACCAGTCGTTTCGATACAAACTCGTTTCGATACGAACTCAGTGGACGCAATGAAATTGCACAGAATTTTCGTTCACTTCAAGTACGGTTTGCGTATTTTGGGTGAGTATACTTCGGTCTTTAAGCCAAGGACGTGAAACTATTTACACGTCGATTAAATAAACTTGTATCGAAAACGACTTTCTATCGAACCGACCGGTAACCCCGCGTCACGACTTATGTGAGATCCAGGATGGGCTGGAGATTTTTTAGCCGCATAATGTGGCATCTATCTGTGTAACATTCGGCAGATAAAGTTTAACTTTCCGCCTGTAAGCCGTGTCTTTCCATATTGGATTCCTCTCAAGATAGACTGTTTGTAGTTTGGTGCAGGTCTTAAACTGGTCCAAATCTTCCCAGGAATTGAGTTGATTGTCGTTAAACTGAAGACATAAATAAACGCAAGTAGGTAAGGGCGCACACAGACAAAGACCCACACGGCCGGAGCTTTTACCGGTTTTCGTGGCATGATGCATGCCTAGGAGTACTCCTACGCCTCTTTGTGTTGTGGGGAGGCTGGGAAGAATGAAAAGAGAGCGCGCGGGGCAAGACCCCCACGCGCTCTCTATTTTTTGGATTATTGTTATTTTATTGGGATACCCAGCGGGAGCCTCTGCGGAGGAGAAAGCTTCTACTCCCTTCTGGACGGAATGCTAGTCCATCGCAGGGTTACCCTCCAACAGTATGTCACCGGTACCCATTAAAACACCTGGGTGAAGAGAGACAAAGTGGAGCAAAGTCTCTTGTCTAAGGAAACAACGTGATGGGCGAGGCTTGAACCCCGGAACTCCAGATCCGGAGTTCGAGGTGTTAACCGCTCGGCCACACACGCCTCCACTTTTAATACTTATTTCATAATTCAAGCATTTTGCTCTCAATCGACCATCAGAGTCTCGGAAGAAGCTTCGCAATAGCCAGTATATTCATCTCAGTAACGGAGAAAAAAAACGAGCAAATCAGTTCTTTAAAAATGGCGCAACGAACGGATGAATTACATGTAATAGTTTTTGTCATAAGCTTTTTCAGCATATCCGCATGCATGCAAAAATAAACTTTCGTAGAGAGATGGAAAACAAGTCAGCGAAAACACATACAACATAAATGGAAAGAATAAAAACACAAGCTTCTACACAACATTTTCCTCGCATTATGAATAAACAGAACACTGTAAAATAGTTAAGCTCTTCTGTATGATATTATTATTTTATACGACAAATTGTACTCACCCAAAATTCTTCCAAGTTGACAAGATGAGAGATATTCCTGATTCTTTTTATCCTGTTAGATGCTAAATCCAGTGTTTTGAGGTTGATCTGTACACAGAGTAGAAAACAATGCTCTGTAACGTCAAGATCAAAATGTGCCAAAAAAGGCAAGAAACTAATCCTTCAAAGGACTTTTCTGTACCAGTGAACCCGGAACTCTTTTACCTCTCCTGGTTTGGCTCTGAATGAGCTCTTGAGGGAGGGGTGGGATGAGGAACCATATGAAAAATAACTCTGGCAAGTACCACAACTACACACTTCAGGCTTCTCCAGGAATTCTACCGAGCATTTGAATACTTCAGACAAAATACTGGTGCCAGTTACCGGGTACATGTACAAAGTCTATCGTTATGATGAAGATCAAGGTAAGAGTGGACCAAAGTTGGGGACGAGTCAACAAAACTTGGGGATGAAATGGCAGGGGATGAAACGGGGGCAGACAACGACCGAATGTTTCCATATACGTCATAAGTGTGTCACAGGGTTTTCTCTATGCTTTAGAAGCCTGTCTGGTTAATTTGGAGCTGCCCTAAAAACTTTATATTTTTTCAGATGTCTTAGGGGAACTTCGGTTGCCACAAAAATTTTAGGTGGCTTTTTTGTCTCATCTGAAACTGTTATCTTCTCTGATGGGCTCGGTCAAAAGTTCAAGGGCATAGGGTAGGCGAAGAGCCTGCGAATACAGCCGTTTCTCCTCACTCCTTGCCACCAGGGACTAGCAAAACGTCCTCAGTGGCGAGGAGTGAGAGAAACGGCTGTATTCACAGGCTAGTAGGCGTACTGTATTAGGGATAATTCTGGGGGATTATTTTTTCTTTATACAGAAATTTTCAGGAAACCTTTTCTTATCAGCTCCTGCTTACAATAATTTCTGTCAATATTTTGACAGCTTTGCTTTCTGAAGACCGATATCACTTACCAAGTTGTCAAGGCCTTCGATTTCTTCAATGCCATTGTCGCTAATGTAGAGTTCTTCTAGATTAGCTAAACCATCTAGACCTTCCAGCTTGACAATGCGATTGCTCTGGAATGAAAATAAAACTAGTCATTAACTAAGGTAGCTACTAATGTAAGTCACTGCTTTCCACATTTATGCAAAACAATCTGTTTGATTTGAAAAAAAAAAAAAAAAAGAAAACACTTGACACTTAATATTGACTTTGAGGGCTTCCTTGCAGCGAGTGCAACTATTTTCTCAAAGGAAGAATTTGAATACAGTCGAACTTCCATAAATGGCACCTCTCCACAACAGCCATCTCTTACAGTCCATACATTGACACTTTTAACCCTCTGTACAACGGTAAGGGCCACTACAGCACATCCCCGACTGCCAAAATAACCTCTCGAAAACAAACAGTTTTTTTCAGCAACTAACAAATGAAGTCAGGAATGGACATGAAATTTGATCCGTATGGCGAGTTGATGATCACGGCAATCGTTTTAATTGTGTTCCATTTAATACTTCTGCTGAAAGCATTAAATAATGATATTATTATTGTCTTAGAGCAGATATTGCGAGCCTTACTCGCGTTTGGTCATGTTAACATTTTGACTCAAACAAAAAATTATTATTTAAGGTTTTTTTGTGTATTTTAGCTCTACATACCATTCTTATGATCGGATTACAATTATAGGATACAGTAGGCATGAACTTGGCAAAATAAACATGTTGCACTTCCCTAGAAAAATTTGGGATCAATTTAGGTTCTGGGAAACTGCCCACCTACCCCTCCCTAAAGCCAACATTAACACTTACTTCTCATTTAGGGAAAAATGTTGGCTTGAGGGAGGGGTAGGTGGGCAGTTTCCCAGAAACCTAAATCGATTAAAAAATTTTGTCATATTACACCCCTACCTCCCCATAATGGTTCACAACAGCCACTTTATTCTGTCCCCAATTTGGCTGTAGATAAGGGGCTCCACTGTATAGCCAAATTGAGCTTCACATTAGGTACATGTAATTATAGCCTCCCCGCAGACGTCCTGTGGGGTTTGTTTTTGTTCGTCACGCATTCATTTCTCCCCACGGAGAGAAATGAATGCGTGACGAACAAAAACAAACCCCACGGGACGTCTGCGGGGAGGCTAATGTAATTATTGTTTGTTAGAAAACAACAAAAACTGAAGATTTTACTCACCTGAATACTGAGTAACTTCAGATTGGTAAGACAACTGAGATTCTAGCAATGACAAAGGTCAACAAAAATACTATTTTATTATTAACACTCTTATACTACTACATGAGAAATTTCTGCAATTTGATTGGCTTAGAGCAGTGGTATTTCAGTTTAATTTGAAATACCTACATGTGAAAATTACAAAAACTTTTGCGGGTAGTACTTAGTATAAACAAATAATAGTATGATTTGTACCACTTGTGATATTTCAAAATTGTCTCAAATTTCACTTGCCTAATGGCTCGTGAAATTATGTATAACAATTTCGAAATATCACTTGTGGTATTTATGCCAAATTACTATCACTACAAACCATGCTATTACCTACACAAATAAAGTGTTTCTTTTTTTTTTTGGGGGGGGGGGGGGGGGAGGAGGCTAACCTTCACTAAAAGGAAAACTTTCAAAAAAGTATTTGGATTCATACTTACTCTCAATTAGTAAACACTTACATCAAGTTTTGTAATTTTGTTTTTCCCCACAAATAAACTGTGTAGTTGTGTTAGACCTTCAAATCCTTCCAGAACCTTAAAAAGACACAAACATGACACATTTTGATTACATTCAAGTTTCAACAGACTTTGTCACAAGCTGCTGTATCCTAGATAGAACCCTGTCTGGGGATAAGTTACAAAGTATAGTCATCGTCATCCTTCAACCACTGGAGTGGACAGGACATTCATGGAGATTTCTTCCCAAACACCACGATTCGTCATCGCTGTGCTCAGGTCCCTGGTATCAAGTCCTGAATCCCTAGCAATCACTTTGGCCAGGGTGTATTAGCTTACGTGACTGTACTCTACCAACTGGGGCACCAGAGGATGAGAGATGAAAATGTTTCTTCACCTGCTCGATAGCAGCGACCAGCAAACTGGAGAAGTTTTTGCTTGAGGCTCAAAGATAAAGGTGTTAGTCCCCCATAGATCCTCTCAAGCACGGCACGGTCTCTCCAGCTGATGTTTTGTGCTCTTCTCAAAAGGTTTGTATAGCTACCGTCAGGCTGCATACTGAATCACAACTGACTGTTGTACTTACCCTAATTTTATTTGCACCAAGTTCCAACATCTCAAGCTGTGAAAGATTCTGAAGTCCCTCTACCTTGGAGACCTTGTTTTGAACAAGGTAAAGCTTTTTGAGTTTTGTCAGGCATCCCAAGTTTTCTATTACTTTGATTAGATTGAATGACAAATCCAAACTCCTGAAAAATACAAATTTATATCCTTTAAACATTTTGATATTAAATATAATGATTGGAAATGGTCGAACAACTTTCTTTGCTACCTTGCCTAAATCAGGTGTTGTAACTTTCATTATTTTTAACTGATAAAACTCAAGTTCATCAAGAATAAAATCAGGTTTCATGAGGTGCAACTGTTCTGTGTGATTTGGTTTGACACCAACATATTCATTTGACAACTGAAGAGTCATTTACTTTGCACTCTCAACTCAACCCAACTTTCATTTCCTTCAATTCTAGTCCACCACATTAAACTGATTTATGAGCAATTGGCATTTGAAAACAAAACAACCCAGGAAATCAGAGCTGTTCCTTGGGAGTTCAGATGATCCTCAGCTACTAACAAACAATTCTTGCTTCAGTCTGCAGGGATGTTGCTATTGAGTTGGCAGCTGGCTAGATTGCTCTAGAAAAGAACGATATCAGGGAATTTTCAAAGTGGAGTTGAGTAAAACAGCCAGCTTGACTAACAAAAAAGTTAGCTTACATATGTAGCTTTTCCTTAGCTACATCCCTGAGTCAGACTGTCCCCATGCACTGACGGCCATTGTAGAGAGATTTGATTGTATTACTTTGAGCAGAATAACATTGTTAAAATTATAGAGTTTTTTTCTTGAAAAAATTTTCTTACGTGAGATTGGTCAAATTCTCCAGGCCCTCTATCAGGTTAATCTGATTATCATACAGGTCCAGCTCTTCCAATGTTGTTAATGTGCTCACTCCTTCCAGTTTTGAGATGTTATTCCTCCGAAGGCAAAGGGACTAAAGATTAAAACAAAAATGGCTACATAAAAACCAAGGTAACAGGAAAATAAAGCCATGCAATCAATCCAATATTAAATGCACTGCTTGTTTAAATGCAAATTTTTTTATTAAACTTTAAGAAACAATAATTAATAATAACATACTTTGACACAAGTCAATCGTTCTAAGTTGTCTAGCTTCTGGATCTTTGCATGGGTAAGGTCAACTTCCTAATAAATAAAAACATTTAGAGTTATTGAAGTTGCTCAGGAACAAGTATACTTTTATAATTATAACACTACGGATTGTTCACAGTATATAGAGCCTGAGCCCTAATGTTTGGCTACTTGAACAAAAATGAAAATGGCGCTGCGTTCACTCCCCAGGGGGGTACTCAACAAAGTTTTCTACGGGGGGAGGCTCCACCTAGAGTTCTAACCCCTTCACCCTTATATATACCATTTTTGGTAGAAAAGGTACCCCTTTCATATAACTTCTATTGACAAATGGTACTCCTTTCACATTACCTACAATCATCGTCAAAAGTGTTGGGAAGGTTGCCCTTTTCACCTCTTCTTTTCCTTCCTCCCCCCACCCCTGGCCCAATGTTAATCAAAACGTTAATGTTTGTGCGGGTAATTGTTCTGTTATATCCCAACATTGAATAGGGGGGACGGGGGATATTTAGTAAAAGAGAAAACTCTCTTTTTTCAGGGTTAAAATGGACTACTGTTAAGTTGCACAACCTTCCCAACTACTTTGGCCTGTGATTGTAGTTAAACTGCTGTATACGTAAATGCACCGTTTTTAAGACAAGAATAAATCACAAAACCAGAACGTCTTTTCTACTTCTTTACAGGCATAAAATGCATCTGTCAGCCCTTTTGGATTTTTATACAGACTGAAATGACATATTTCCCCACCCTTCCAATTAAGCGAAGCCTGGAAAAGGTACGCTTTTCGGGTGGAGCCTCACCCAGTGATTTTGTTACCTCTGCATCCTGCATCCCTGACAAACAAAAATCTCCAAAGACATTAAATAATTCATAGCATGCATTACATAGGACACAGAGATCGATCAGCCAATCTGAATATGTGTTTTTGTAGAAATTAATATATCCTGTTCATGTAATTTCTGTGGCAGTTATTATGGCTGTTGTTTAACGATGCATATTTCTTTTAGCCTTTGAGGTGCCTTAAAATAGAAGGATTATATTTTAATTTCAGTATACTGTAATACAGTATACTGAAATTAGTATAGGTAATAGCATGATTAGTAGTGATATTTGGCATAAATACCACAAGTGATATTTCCAAATTGTTATACGTAATTTCACGAGCCGTTAGGCGAGTGAAATTTGAGACAATTTTGAAATATCACGAGTGGTATTTGTGCAAATATCACGTACAAATCATGCTATTATTTGTTTATACTACTACCCGCAAAAGGTTTGTAATTTTCACATGTAGGTATTTCAAATTAAGCTGAAATACCACTGCTCTAAGCCAATCAAATTGCAGAAATTTCTCATGTAGTAGTATAAATACAGTAATACACAGTACAATTATGGGGGGGGGGGGGGGGGTGGGGTGGGGGGGTCTTCCCTGGTTTCACCCTTTGGGTCCTGATGAGCACATGTAACTGTGTGTACACGTTTGCTCAATTTCACCCCGTAAGGCACTGACTTAGAAACATAAGCGTAGCAATGAGTTATGGGTATGCCTCCAAAGCAATGAATTTGCCTTTCAGAACTGACGCTCAGCTTGTGGCCGAGTATGTACAAGGTCCCTTGTACTCGAGCACAATTCAAGTACATGAGTTTTTCGGTCGGGTCTTCAGTAGCTGCAGAATATTAGGAATTTCTCCTCCTCTGGGGAATTTATTGAACTTTTTCAATTTCCAACATTTTCGAATTTCCAGCGGTACCAACAAAGTTTTTCAAACAATCGTAAGCTTAACCTTACCTCTGCATCGGCTTCAACGCTCCGTATTTGGACATCACCAGGCACTACAATAGGATAGGAAATCACTCTAAATATAACATCAATAAAGTTATTAGGGTTTTGGCTACGTACCCTCTTCGCTTTCTGTAGGCGAGACTGGGATCATGTTTGGCGTTAAAACCTCAGAGTTTTCGCCCTCCATTTTGATTTTCGCTTCAACGTTCTTGTCAGCGGTATTCCATCGGCGTCGTGTGCTTCATCACTAAATGTCGCAAACCAGATGGTGGATCGTGTTGTAAATTCGATGGCAGAAAATTCTCCTTCTCCCTCACCTGAACGAGCAATTTATGGATTTGTACTGTACTTAGGGACTTACTTTGGATTTGGTGAGAGTTTAGAGAGGAAATGTAACATGTAATTCATGTATAAAAAGAGAATGAACACCAGCAGTCATGCGGTTAAATTTTTGGAAATCACAGTTCATTTTTTATTTAACTTAATAATTATTGAAATAGTGGCTACAGTTTGATCACTGGAGATTATATTGTCCATTTATCGCGATATCCCTCTAGAAGAAAGCCAGGGACAGGGACTGTTGATTTGTGTATTAAACTCACAGCGTATTTTATTTTTTTTTGTGTTGTCAGGCCTTTATATAATCTGGGCATGTGTTCCTGAAGAATGGCTTCATAGTATTGGAATAACATATCTCCCACAGAGGTATGAGGAAGCAAAGTCATGTAACTTGCACACACACTGCAATCTGTCCAAAATCCTGGGTAGGGATATTGGTAGTACATAGGAGGGAAGGGGGTGGGGTGGGAAGGTACCTAGGTGGGGATGGGTGGGGATGTGCTGCCTCTACCTCCAATACCCTATGCTAGATCAGGAGTCCCAGAGTCACGACCTTTGTTGAGTTAAACAATACCCACATAGGTATTTTTGGTGAGCAGCCCCACCCCGTCCGCTAATCAAGCCCAGGAAGAAAACATGTTTGCTGACTGATAAACAAGAAATGATGACAGTTTTACTGCATCATTTGTAGAAATTCATATAGACTTTTGTGAGACCCACTGTTTACCCATCCTCAGAGCAAGGTGGCTGATCCACTGTTCTAATAGAATGCAGCTTTTGTACCAAAAGGTTTTAGCCTTGCTATACGGCTAAGGAAACTAAAAAGGGGATTATTTGTTTTTAGTATAATTACATTGATGATTATTGAAAATAGAGCGCTGTGATTGGCTAGGAGCCTCGCTTTATCCCGCTATAATCACCGCACGGTGATTATAACATTGAAGGCTAGCAGTTTGCAAAATGGCAGCCAGAATTTTTGATGTTTTGGAGTCGGAAATTTATCAATAATTTTATTTTCTCGAATAATCATCAATGTAATTATACTAAAACAATTAGTCACTTCAGGCGATGTGAATATTGGCAAATAGTCACCTCGACTTCGTCTCGGTGACTATTCGCCGATATTCACATTGCCTGAAGCGACTATTGTTAAATCTTTACTTTTTCATTCACTAGGTACTGGGTGTTAGCAGGACCAATTTATCTTTGTGTTGCTTTTGTTTTTGTGGTGATATTTTATGTGGCCTACAATTTTACTATCACCCTACCAGTGGATTCAATCAATACAATCACAGGTTTGTAAAGCATCCAATTCAATACTTGGACTCTATGGGGTTACTAACTTATACTGTCTTGTCGTGACTTGAAGGTAGATGTATGAAGGCTGCCATGTGTTACACCCTAAAATGCTCCATCAGGCTCAAACTTGTCTGAAAAAAGATGTAGTAAAGAACATAAAACTGTAAAAGCCCCACAAGGAGAAAACAAATAATAATAATAATAATAATAATTTACCAATTCATACAGTGCGTATTTACATTTTCTGATCAATAGCGCTTTACAATCATATGTTTAAAAGAAAACGAAAATACATAAACATGAGAATAAAATAAACTAAGTTACAAACTATAAAAAATACTTCTTAAAAAAATAGGTTTTAAGTTGAGATTTAAAACTGTCAAGTGATGTTGCTTGATGAAGCTCCACTGGTAGCTCATTCCAGAGTTTCGGAGCTGCGGCTGAGAATGATCTTGCTCCCAATGTTGTAAGCATCTTTCCCTTGGGATGGTCCAATAAGAGCTTACCAGTAGACCTAAGATTATATAATGAATTCGATTTTATACTAATAAGATCGCTAAGATAAGTTGGTGCTTGGCCATTAATACATTTAAAAGTCAAAAGTAAAATCTTATAGTCAATACGCAAAGAAACCGGCAGCCAGTGCAGCTCATAAAGTGCCAGTGTAATGTGAGAAAACTTTCCAATGCCAAGAATAAGTCTTGCCGCTGCATTTTGTACACGCTGTAATTTAGCGATCTGCACCTTTGGTAAGCCAAACAATAAACCATTACAATAGTCAACAATAAACAATAAACAACAATAGTCAACAATAGTCAACAATAAACCATTACAATCATAGAGAGCTACAAATAACAGTCAGCCAATCAGACAATGTACAACTAAAATTGACCCCATTGTTCAATGAAATTCTACCTGTGGGCATGCATGATGACAAGACAGATCAAATACAACAGACCACCTGGGGGGTGAGGGTGGGGGTGGGGTACTCCTGGGAATTCTTAGTGGGGCGTGCTGCCTGGTTCTCCAAATCGTGACCCTTTCTCAGACCAAAAAATGTCGTTTTCCACACCTGTTTTCAGACCTGACATCTAAAATCCACACCCGTTGTCACACCTGGCTGCAGTTGTTCAAAATGCTGTATGGCGTACTATCCAGTGGATAAGTATTAGGGAAATCAATAATTACACTATCCACTGGCTAGAGATTTATCCAATGAATAGTGCCATCCAATGTTTGAACAACCATGGCCTGGTTTTTAGGCAGAAATTATGTCATACCGGTAATTACAATAATATATTAGAGTGCAAACAGAAAATTTAAAACTTCAAATGCATTTTGAATTTGCATATTTCTATTTCTTTCTTATTAATTTGGAATTGAAATGATAAACACGTTCATATGCTCCCGTAGTTCCTTCGAAAACCATACCCGATTCCAGATCAAAATGGGCAAAGTGTATACCATTTTCAGACGATAAAGGCCCAAAAACAGACCATAGTCAACATAATGTACTCCAAACAGCTTTTTGGGTTTGTCCATCTGAAATGGTGACCTGGTTGGACATACATCCTTTCTAAAAATAAAAATTTGTTGCCCTGCTCATAGTCTGTAGGATAAATCAGCCCTTTCCCCTTTAATTTTGCAACTGGCTCAGTTCAGCTGGAAAATGTACAGTGTTTCTATTGTCACGTATGTGTAGAGAAGTTGAAAGAACAATGTTATTAATGAAAAATATTACTGACATTAAGTAGGGCAGGCAAGTAATAATAATTGCTATACTTATGTTAGTCTTAGCTTTTCAAGTGGCCTTAAACCACTTAGCCTCCCACGCAGACATACTTAGGGGTTCGTCACGCAATCATTCCTCTCCCTCTTGGGGAGAAGAATGATTGTGTGACGAACCCCTAAGAATGTCTACATGGGAGGCTATAAACCACTTTGCTTGTTGGCCTTTAATGGACTGATACTACTTTTTGGTTCATGCACAAGTTAAAAAATTCTTGGGCACCCACAAAGGCCAGAAACACACCTAAAATTAAAGGTATTCCCAAAATTAATATCACTCCTAAGATTGATAAAAAAATGAATCTGAATTTATTGCTTCTTTGGGTGTTGTGTTCTTCATTAATTTTTTTCTTTGCAGATACACATGCCCGATATGAAGGTGAAGACACAAAACCAGTGCTGCCTGGTTCAGTACCCCCACTCTATGACATACCACTCCGTCAGGTGAATAAAGTACTCTATGGAGACTGAATAACATGTTACAGCTGTGACAGTCATTAGCAAGGAATGAAGTGACTAACTGTGGGGTATTTTCACAGTCCAATGGGCCTGCAAACAGAGGTATCCCCAGTTGTCACTGAGAGAGAAGTAAGGATCAGTATAAGTCTGGGTTCACAGGTTAGGCAAAGCTCAAATACGAAGAACAAAGTGTAAGAGGTCACTGTATGACAGAATCAGTAACAGCCTTCCTGCCCTGAGTTATTGCACCAGATGGGATATTATTTTTTTCATTGAATTTGACAACCTTTCAACTAAGTTACCTTTGGCTGGTGAACCAAAGCACTAATAACATTTTAGTGAAAGCCTGTCACTCAAACTAGGGACTGATACTCTGCAACAGTGATAGAGGTGCTCATTGAAAAAAATTATATTCCAAAACACCCTTTTTAAGGCCGTGGCAATTCAAAGATGCATTTATGTTAGAGAGATTAAGATCCACCAGAGGATTCAATAAGCACCAACAATCGACAAAACGCATCGGCGACATTGCTCAGAGAAATTGGCTAGTTTGAATAATGTCATGGACAAAAATAGATTTGTTCATGCGAAAATGTACGTAACTTGGTAATAAATTATCATTTGTTCATTGCTTGTAGGAGTTAATTGTGTGGCTAGTAAATCAAAATTTGACTTAAACCCAAATCTCCTTGAATGGAAAACTCGCCCCCAGATACTCCTTGACAATGTGGACTACTGGCCCCTTGTTGATACACTCAGTTATGGTACTCAATTTTTATTGAAACCCCTGATTCACATTTCCACCAAATGGATAATGTGAATTTGCACCATGTGACCAAATTTTTCCCTTAAATGTTGTTTACTGTTTATTACTTCTACTCAAAAATAAGTAGTTTCACGCCAGTTACTTGCCTTTTATTCTGAGAAATTCTCAACTTGAATCTGATGTTTGCCATTTGCTGTAAACATGACTCTTAATCTCTCTATTAAGAAACTCTTTTGACTCAAGAACAACTAGGAAATACTTTCTACTAAAGGTCCATATTCACGGCCACCAAGGATGAGCCTGTGTGCAAAACTCTCTTTCAGAACTTGCTCTACCTTGTATTCCCCTCGGCTTTTACCTTCGTTTAAAATATGATTACCATTCATAAAAGGTGCATTTTGTAAGAACTTTTTATTTGTTTGATTGACCTTGAGTGACAATAGAAATAACAGCAAGAGATAATGACCTTAAGAACTACATACACTTTGCTGTATAAGTAATTCTATTTTATTAAAATTACAAATAGATTTGTGTTGTTGCTGATGAGCACGAATAAGCTGCACATTAGTAAGGTCAATGAAATAATTGACTATCAAACTACACCAAGCTTGGAACTCTAAGTTGAAGAAAAAAAAATGAACTCAGCATTTAACAACTTGATAATGAGCCTGGTGTTCGTAACTTCACTGTATTAAGACATTTTTCTTTCAATTTTGCCCCATTTTGTGGCCAATTTTTCATAATAACAATCCATCATTTGACTGCAACTATTACACAGTTATGGTTTCCTTTTTCATTCACACTAACCCTTTAATCACTAAGAGAGTTCAACATTTCATTTCTCTTTACAGTGCTAATCCTCAATCAAACATTGTAATTCCAGTCAAATGACCTCATCAGGCAAATGTCTTTCTGCATCAAACAGCTTTAATTTAAACACCTCACAGCCTGTCAGTTCAAACCTAAAGCATTCTACTGGCAGTGTAAAACACACCATTGAACTTTTCCATGACTAGTATATGAACAAATCAAGGCCAAGCAACAACATTATAAATGCATTTTTCTACACTGAATCAAATAGCATTCATTTTACAACAAAGCCAAAACCTTGGAGATTTGAAAGGATCAATAGCTCTCAAGATCATGGCCTCAAGAAAAATCTTTTACCAGCCATCAAAACAGCACAAATCCCCACAAAATGGGCAAAAATGTTCTTTTTTGAATGGCTTTCAATGAGTATGGTTTTAATCTCTGAAAAACACCATAAAATTATACAAAAGTTCTGGGGATTCTAGAAATCTCCTTTAACCTATTCGATTGTCAAGTATAATAAGAGGAATGCCTAACTTCATAAAATTACTTCTGACGATTCTTTAGAACACTGAAGAGTTCCTGTTGCATTTGTTTCTGTTTTCCTTGATCTGCAAGGCTGTTTACACTCCTGCAAGACAAATTCATTGTGTTACACTTTAACCAGGATTATGGTATTTTGGATTATTGATATAGCTTGCATAAGAGAGAGTAAGAAGGCTCAATTTTAAATTGCTGCAATTTGTTATCACAAAGTTCACTTTTCCCTCAGTGCTTTAATACCCAGGTGGGGTTTAGCCCAGAGCAATTTAATACCTTTATCACTAAACTGTTAGCACACTGAAAAAAGGTGCATTTTCATTTGGACTATTGTATACTTCGCATGACCATCCTGAGCATCCTGCTTGGTCATTTGACATTCCCTCACTTTTAGAAAAGGCAGTAACACTGGTTAGTGGTTGCAAGGATCAAGAATTTTCATGTTTCCTCATGCAACTGGTACATATGTTGGCTTGTTATCATACATAAAGAAAACCTTTAGCCAAGAACACCTTAGCAATAATATCTGGGAAAAGGAAAGTTTAATATTGTCTTTCTTAACCACATTAATTCGCTTATTACAAAGTTCTTGTTCATCTTCCATCTCTGTTCAAGAACTCCTCCCCCACCCCCCCAAAAAGAAAAAAAAAACAACAGAGAAAGATTGCTTCTCAGCACTTTTTATTCAATGATGAAATTATGCTGTCTGAACAGGCAGCAGGCTCTTTCTTTTTTTTTTGTTCAATGTTCCACACTCCTCTTAGATCTATTAACACTACGTCATTTCTCAAGCTTACTGAAGTTAAAAAAACTGCACATGTGATGTCAAAATACACACAATTTTTTCCAATGCCCTTACCTCAAGGCATTTACAATATCCTTTGTTTTGCCAAAGTATATATCATTCAGAGTATTTCTCATCTTGTTTTCCATTTCCTTAAAAAAGAAAAAGAAAGAAAAAACACCACAGAATAAAATTTGTGATGCTGAGTACACTTATATAACATGAAATAACCCCTGGGGACAAAATGCTTTTCAAATTAGACAATACCTCAACCTGCCTTCCAATGTTAGCGATATGGGGACTAGCATCACTCACAACACTGTCTGCTTCAACCTAAAAGTAAACTTCTTTTTAGTGCAATACTAAAAAAGGGCTGGAAAACATTGAAATTCAATTGCCCATTCTACAGTTCTAAGGTACTGTCTATAATAAGTTATAGATTATAACAAAGTGCATGCGACTACTACTAAGTACTAAATATATGTAAAGCCAGATACAGAGTAACCATTGTATTTGACCAATATTGTGTCAGGAGAAGTAACATGAGCAAGAAAACCTGCAGTTGGATTTTGTACAGATATATTCATGCTTTTAACTAATTGTGTCACTCACCTTTCAGTCTTCAGTTTTGAAATTAGTTTCTGTCTGGAAATTTGACACTTTTAGACAGACTCACAGGACCACTGAGGCTAATTTCACTTGCCCACTGGGCCACCAAACTTCTATTTTTAATATTACCAATGACCAAAATTTACTTGCCCTGGGCAATGGCACCTGTTTTTCCTGCCCTGTTACAAGGACAGTGTCAACCTGAACCGTTTTCTCTATTTTCATGTTACAGAACAGTGCCTTATCCTGTCAATCAAAAAGTGACGAAAACACTTATTACCTGTCTTGTCAAACTCCCTCCTAAATTCATCATTCCTGATCCTGCCTTATTAGTCTAAAAAACATACAAACAAAAAATTGGCAAATGAGACTGCTTGATCTTGACTATCCATCCGACTAGGGTCTTAATCCTTTAAACCATAGAATCAAAGTTTAAGTTCTTATCTGTTGTCCCTATACAAGCAAGTAGAGGGGAGAATTTGATGTCAGATATATTCATCTTGTGTGATCATGTTTCTTCACCAATTTGTTTGGAAAAGCATGGATATTAAAGGGAGAAATTTGATGCTGATCACTCTCAGGCTTAAAGGGTTATGAAATAAGGAGACATCATGTTCACTATGATTTAAGACCCTGTCCCAGTTCAGATGATTGCATCATTGGGTAGAGAATGAGATGTTTATGGCACACTGGTGTCTGAAGAAAGGGGGCACTTGTGGTAGTCTTTTTTACAAATGGGGTGGGGGACTATCACAGACCCACAGTAAATGGGTTAAAGCTGCCTGCAGTTATCCTACCAACAACTGGAAAAACAACTAAAATTAAGATAAAGTATAATTATAACAATAGCATGGTTGCCACTATCCTGTGATCAGGCGTTCCTTATTCAGAAAGCGTGACAGGGAAAGAGAATCCTTTTCCCCGTACCTTTTAAAACAAAAAGGGAACAAGGACCGCCTGATCGCAGGTTAGGTTGCCACAGCCAGAGGTTTCTGAAATTCCCTGACTTTTCCCTGACATATGTAAAATTTCCTTGGCCAACTGAAATAACAATTTCACAAATAATATTAATCCTGATAATGACTCAACCATTCCCTCAAACAACCTTTCCTTCCTCCCATTTATTTATGCTTTCAGCAAGTCACGTGCGGTGTATATGAATATGATACAACACTGTGCTTCCTTAATATAACTTGTCGTTCAATTTTGTGAACAATGGTCAACAATAATCCACAATGAACAACAATAAAACAAGATTCATGTATGTTAGAAAATGTCAATAAAAGTAGAGGGAAAAGAACAAAAATAATAATATGTACTCCCATAATTTCATTTTTCCCTGATTTCTTTCAAAGATATAAATTTTCCCTGACTCGAAGTGAAATTCCCTAACTTTTCCCTGACCTTGAAGAATTTTGTTTCCCTGACCATTTCCTGACCTGTGGCAACCTTGAATAGGAAATTAGAGAGAACTGTTCAATGATGGATTATACCTGCAGCCAAAGCATAGCAGTTGAAGTAAGCTTATAATGGGCTTGTCGGCCACCACTTTTCTCCTGAAAGGTAACAGAACAAACACAATTAACACTAACCTATCAAGTAAATCTTTGAGAATACAAAATCAGTAATGCAAGGAGTCTAAAAATTCATTATTTTTGTTCTCTATCTAGCTCACGAAAGGCAACCATGCATTGAACCACACATACCTGAACCTCCACAACATGGATAGAATCCCAGCAACCTTTGATCTTTTTTGATCCATCACCAGCTAAAATAAAAGTACATGCATAAGCAAAAACCTTTTGACTACAAAGGAAAGAGTACTTCCTCTTACTTAAAAGGAATTAAAGAATTCTTTTCTGTTTGGCAATTCACTCCTTCTAAATGCAGTTTCACTTTGACAGAATATTACTAACAATGTTCCAAAGATGAGGAGTCCATGGTTGCCTTTAGCATGACAACAATACAATACAAATTATTATTATCACTATTAGAATTTTAGCATTTTATATCAGTAGACAGAAATCTTGTTTTTCTTTCACAAAATATATAATAAAAGAACTCTCTTGTTAAAGAAATAAGCCACATTTAATTAGGAGCCCTGGAATAGATCCTACATAAGAAGATTTCAGCACAGGACAGAATTTAAGATTTGCCTTTTCTTGGTTGCTTTTTGTTAGCTTAAAACAAAGAACATAAATATGACACTTAACGAATGAGGAAAACAATAACCTACACATACATTTTATGTATATGCTATTTTTCCTGTTGGACTGGATGTCTGCTATCAGTCAACTTTGGTATCACTATGTCTAACTTTGTTATCCCAAGTGAAATGAATGTTACTGTCTAAATGAACATTCCCTAAATGTAGTCTTCTTGCACTGTGATGCGACTGGTTTTTTCTCATAGTATTTCCATTCATAATGTTTTTTTTAGCTAGTTCCACAGAAGTGTAATAGCTAGCCAAAAGGCTCACAGGTTTAACCTTTCTTGATGAGGATC
>JBBMOI010000008.1:1947500-2052500 GCA_038088405.1 Porites divaricata
TAAAAACGTAATTGCCGTGAAAGGTAATGATCACAGTTAACAATGCATTAAATTTTCAATAATTAGCCACGATTAAAATTTATAACCGCGTTTGGCAAGCAAAACTCTTAAGCACACACTTACTAAACTTTTGGTTGCAGGATCGCGATCTTTAATTTAGCATACGTACCAAACATAACAGTGACTGATTTGAGTACTCACCAAATCGATTAGATCACTAAGATTCTTCTCAATTTGTTGAGGAGGTAGCCGACGCATCAAATCCAACGCACAGTCCAGTTGCCTCTCCGTCTAAACAAGGAGTCGAATAAATTGCTGGTTAGTTAAAATCACAAATTTCACTGACCGTCAGAATTCATGAATGTATCGCGTTTACTAGTGACACTTGGTTGCTTCAAAAAGCTCCCATATAACAACAACACCTGATTTGGTCAAGTAAGGGAAAGGCAGTCAAAATATTTGCAGTTCAGAATAAAAAGCTACGACTATATGGGAGAAAATACATCTAGATGTGCAGAACAATTGTGGAAAGAACTCAATGAGATTACATACAGCTGAGTGCACTGATCGTACAGAGAAAACTGCTCTTATCTCTCAGCTAAAACAACGTTCACAATACCACTTACCATGGTGAATATAAACTGAGTCGAAAGTCCTAAATAGTTAGCGTATGTAAAACACAAGAGTAATTCCCGAAGCGGCAGATAAACTCCAAGAAATTTAGCCGGAAACGCCGCTTCCAAGACAAGATGGCCGCCTCTATGTACCACACCAGTTTATCAACCAATCAGCGTCAACTACCAAATAAGGCCTATAGCAACAAGAAGCTCGTCAATGACTATAAAAAGTTGATTAGACAAGGAAATAATTTGCAGTATACACCTCAGAACTTATTATTCAGCCATTGAATAAGGAGAAAAAGACTATGTTAAGAACACTTAAACTTTTTCATATTTTTTGCAACACTTTTGATCCCTACATTTCTTAAAACTTTTCTCTCCATTTTTTCTCTAGATCAAACCGGATATCAGCGGTTTTGTAGTAATGTAATCAATTAATTTTCTCACCATTTTATTTGATTGATCAAGTTTAAATTTCAACTGTCTAATTCGCTGTATTACTAGACTGAAACAAACACTAGTGTTGAAACTCAGTGAGAAGATTACACTGAGTTTTCTTATGTCAAGTTTAAACTCTCTTCCTTCCTTGATCGGAAAAGTTGTGGGTTTTTTTTCATATTCGGAATTCAGCCCGTCTTAAATTTCTATTCAAATCTTAAAAATACTTGTTTAGCCAAAATTAATAGGATGCAGAAAAGCCCTAAATGACTCTTTAATTTGAAAGTCAAATCCTATAGTCACACCCGTGTGATGTAATGATTATTTTGGTTTATTATGCTTCAACTGTTTTTTAATTGTTCAAAATTTGACACGACATTTACGGATAGAAAACGCTGCCTTAGTCACTGATGGCTTATATCTAATATTCAGGTACGTAGTAAAATTTCCTTTAATGTAACATTATAAAAGGAACATGTTTTTATGAGAAATGGAAGTTTTCAGTTAAAGCGTGCAAAATACAGTATTAACCACCTGTCGTTCCTGACAAATATTTTTAAGCATTTACGCACCGACTTAACTTGTAAAATCCTGATTCAGCCAGTCTGATACTACATGTTTTAGTTCCGGGAAGATTTGCCAAATCAAATTAGTCTAATTTAATTTTAATTTTAAGGATTATTTTTCAGTAACTCAGTAAGTTAGACTTTCATATCAAAGCTTTACTGAACAAACAGCTATATTTTCAAATTTTCCATAAACTTAAAACAAAGCACTTAAATTTGTCTGTAATTTTATCTGCACGTGCAACCGCGAACTAAAAACGAAAAACGTTCCCTCCGTGAAAATGGGCATACAAGTTATAAAAAAATATCTGTTTGTTAGAGATAATCATTCAATTTTCATTGAAATTTATAACTGAGGAAAATTGCAATCCGGCTGAAAAGTAGGGATAAAAACGTGACTGTTTCTGCTATAATTTATACTCAGTGATATTGCTTCAAAATAAATTTCTGGGTTTGTTTTATTGGGAATGTTGTTTCCACCCGAGGTTAGATGACTTTTTGTCGCATATGCTTGACCCGGTTATTTTTACTGACAAGGTGTAACTAAGATTAAGTTTGTCTAATTTACCTACTTTTTCAAGTCAGGTTTTTTCAGTATGACTGAACTCGGATTGAATTGTTTACCAGTTGGGGTGACGTCATTAGGGAAGAATGTGTACCCAGTCTCCACCACTTCCGCCGAACCCGATGCTGCTGACGTCATATCTGAACATTTTGCAGGTGAGTCGTACGTTGTACTCGTGGTTTGGTGTCAGTCTATGTTAACAAAAAACACTTGTCCCGAGAAGAGGACTTGTCAAAACGCTGCATATATCGGGGGGTGGGGCCTGCACCCTTTAAAAGCACGCTCTTCTGTGTTTAATACGCTCGCTTGACTATACTGTTGATTATATGGTGATGTCAGCACAGTAAAAACCCGCGACTAAGAACTTGCATTCTTCCAAGTTAACCTAAGCAGGTTTTTACATTATGGTATAAGTTTTTAGCACAAATTTAGGCTATTGATGTTCTTAATAGGTTCTTATTTCCTGAAGAAAAAATACATGGTAGTTAAGAGTATTTAGTGGCATTCACTAATTCCTTAGGTAAAACCTGTAAACCGCTACAATTGCAGTTGGAGTAATAACGCACCTATGCCTCCAAAGAGGATCCTGGATATTGACTTGACTTATTTGCCCAATTGCAAGCGGTACATAATTTTTTTAGAGATAAAGAACCTGTTTCAAATTTTAGACTAAACAGGTTCTAGTATCAGAGGGGCCTAACTGGTAAATTTTTGCGTAACAGGTTCCATAGTAGTCACAGGTTTTTACTTAGCTGTATATGATCGGCTAATGATCGTGATAATGCTGGTGGAAATACTAATTATTAAACTGATGATGACATCGCAAAATCTGATCCTCAGTTTGATGAATTGATTCGGGTGATAAGAAGATGATGTTCAGCTATATTGAAAATCTAATTAGGGTTGAAAATCTTAATACGTAATCCAATCGTCTCATTCAAGACCATTTAATTGTCAGGGGCTGATCCGTGTATCCTTACTGGCTATCGTGGCAAGCAAGAACAAGACATCCCAGTGGAGGGGTATGGGGAAAATTGCTTTCCTGAAGGATTTGAATACGAAGGGATGGACTGGTACCCACCTGTCAACTTGATTGCAATTTTTGAAGGGTAATAGTTAATACGTAATTTTGTCGGTCCCTTTTGACCAGTCATTAACAAATCAGTGTACATTTTTAAAACACCATCGACGATAGTGGCGCGATGCAAAATAAAAACACCTTTGCGGTGGTTCAAGATTTGCACTGTTACCCTCTGACGTCATAGCTTTTGCAATGTTGAGAAACAGCTTCTTGTTTCATTGTTGATGTCAAGTGAACTCGAAGTAGCCAATAATACCGCGCGCTGTGTAGAGCAAACTTCACAGATCGGTGGGATAGGCCATTTGCACTAAGAGGTCATGTGACATCATTTTTACGAAAATAACATTTTTATGATTTTTCCTTCGAAAAACGATTAGTGGGTCATATCTTAAACAAAATAATAGTAATTTAGTTTTTCTTACCCGCACCATTTTCTTTCCGAATGAGTAAGTTCGTAGTTGGTAACGTGACCAAAGTGTGGTTTTTAAAACTATGAATTACCTCTTTCTGAACAGGATTTTGCACTTAAACGTAAAGGAAATTGTTGAAAAGATGATGAGGTAACGTTTTCAGCACATCTGAGCGTGACTGTCCAACGTTTAACAAGATACAAGCAAAAAGTAGTTATGGCCGCCATGTTGGAGGGCAAGAGTATTCCCTACAAAAAAAAGCAAAAACAAAAGAAAGAGTATTCCCTCCAACATGGTGGCCAGTCGGAAATCATACTTCTGTGTTGAAAAGTCAAAGTGCCATAAAATATTTCCCTTAAATACGTTTCCTCTCAAATTTCGGGTGTTAGATAATTTTTATGTGCTTTGACTATTTTTGGCATCAGCAAGATTCCAAGTCATTGTTTAAAGGAAGCATTGGTCACGTGACCTCTTATTGTAATGGCCTATTGAAAGTCAAAACACTGTGGCTTCAACCTCGTTTTCAGGGTCTCTCGAGCTCTTATGCCGTCGGGTTCCTGTTGGTAACCCTAATGACAGAATTTTCAAGAGCTTATAGCTATGGTCCAGCGACAGGGCTCCTGGAGATCATATAGTCTCGCTTTCTGAGTCCGCAAAAATTGTGTTATCGTACACTTGAGAAAAAAAAAGGCGAATTGGGAGTTACTATTCACGAACAAATAAACTAATACTAAATAAAGTGAGAAAATAATAAGCCCACATGACGGGATCCAACCTGGTTATCAGGTGTCAAATATATTCTGTTTTGAGGCCCTTTTAACCACCGGCCACCATCCTTTAAAGACTCATTTCAGTTCTTTGAAGTTATAGATAAAATTTAACAACGTGTGAATTCAACCCTGTGGCCCCACTCCCCCTCAAGTGGGCTACCCGAGGTTTGAGGTAAATGGTTCGCAACTTAGTTTTTCAAAATGGCGTCAAATATTAAAAAATGGTATTCCAGAGGAAAAATATCAGGTTAACACTGACGTCTCTGCCTTGAATGAAAACGACCCTACCAAAACAGACAGACAGGCAGTCAGCCTTTATTTTAGCACCATAATGATCATAAAAGCTATGCAGCTTATGGGGTCGTGCATAAAAACTAAACCTAACAACGAAATATATAGATAATAAAATAACACAAAATCAGACTATCTAAAAGCTAATTGTTAAAAAACTCTGACTAAACTATATATGTACATCATTAAAAACTCTAAATCCCCTAAATCAGGTCATGCCTAAATATAATTACGTCTAAAATGTCTAAAATTTGTAGTTGTTGTAGAAGTCTCTTTATAATTTAAAAGTCAACTTAAAAATGTCCATTGAACGCGTTTTTCTGTTCAGGTTTTTACGGCTTATGTAAGTTAGAACAGGAGAATGCACTTGCACACTGAAAACCAAAGAGTAAGATCTTCAATGATCTCGGAGCCCGGGTTTTCGTCTCACAACCATGTCTTTTTACACAAATGATACTGACTGATTTAGGGTTTGCTCAAAACGCAAAAGAAGACTATGAGAAAGAAGACGAAGACTCTGATTTTTTTAGGAAAATAAATGACTTTACACAATTGCTATACATTTAACCTCAACCCCCCGTAGATGCGTTACTAAAAGTAAATAACAAAAAGCACAAAAAGGCAGTAGTTTTAGATAGCGTTTATATTGTACATACGTGCGGCATTTGCGAAAAAGGGACTGCATGCCACTTCGCAAAAATGGCCTGGTAAGGGGCATCTTTTAAGCAAATTTTCACAGAGAAAATTCTGGCAACTTCGGGCAACTTTTAAGGAAATTTGGAGCAACCGTGTGGCTGAGACCAACAGTGCCTGACGCTCCCATTCGAGCTTGGCGTTCCTGTGTTTTATCGCCGCGAGTCGCAAAAAGTGTGATGGAAACAGCCTTTTTTTGGTTTGTTTGTTTCTTGTTTTGTTTTGTTTTTTTTTTGCAGTTAATTCAAGTACAATATGAAACCCTTGTACGAAGGATAGTTCGGAAATAATTGAAAACATGAACGTCAAGTAGAAAGGCTCTTATGTTATTAAAGTTGGGCGCAGCCATTACGTTACTTGTGTGGAATTTTGCGGACACTCTTGTCATGTCAATTAGTACTGGAGTATGTTATGTTAGGATCCACGACGTATCACCTCTAATTACTTCGCGGTCTTAAAATGTCACGTGACACTTCCTTAAAATTCCAAGGAGTTGTGTTTGCATGAAAACCAGTAAGCAGTAGTTAATTAATGAAAAGGACAGTTATTTTTTTGTTCAGCTGTAAATTTTCGAACATCGAGTAGTTTATGTCCATATTTTATTATTTCCACGACGCTGATCTATGCCAGCGATGAATTCAATCGACTCTGTCGCGGTGAAAGCGGCTTACAATGGGTGAGCACTGTTCATATGCGGCGTTGAAGTTACCGCATAATTGAAGCATGATTTTTGTCACAACGCTATTCGATCATTGATGAATTTATTTTCCGATCATTTCAGCACTATCATGGTGTTATCAATGCAGAGTCGGATCACTCTGGAAAAATTCTGCACTGACATGCGAGATATATTCAAATTTGACGAGGACGATGAGTTCACAATGAAGTGGTTAGACGAAGAAGGTGAGTCTGGCGGCGAGCGATTTGTTAGCTTTTCCCTCACTGTGCATTTGTAGACGTTTGATACGCAGTTGATCTTGCTACTCCTAGTTATTGTAAAGCCATTTATATTGATTCATGCTGAGCTTTTCGAGCAAAAGCGAATCATTCGTTTTCAGCATAACTAATATTTTGTAAATAAACAAGCTTTAGTTCATCTCACTGGCGATGAATTAGGGCTGACATTTTTATAATTCAATTAAAGCAACAAGTTTTAGTTGCCCTGAGTAGTTTTCTCAAGCTAAAACAAATTTCAATCGACGAGTTTGATTTCTGTGGTTTTCTTTAGTGGAGTTGTTTATAATGATAAGCTTATTAAATCCGAGGATAGGGATACATTTCAGTGATAAGTCTTGCACGTTTCAGGTTGATTGATAATGCTTATGAAAGTGACAGCACGTAAGCTTACATTTTATTCTCGAAGTAATCTCAAGCTTTACTGTTTCAATTAGCAAATAAGGACCTATAAACAAGAGATAATATAATACCTGTATGCATCAGTCAATGCCATTAATTGCTTAGAAAAGTATGGTACCCTGTACCCTGTACCCTGTACCCTGTATATGTACGATGCTCCTTTCAGTTTTGGGCATATATATACTGAGGAAATTTTCAGTTTTTTGGGGAGTTTTGTTTTTTTGTTACTGCCTAAAGTGAACTTCATTTACAGAGAATCAAAAAATTTATGCCAAGATAAATGCTTCCAAGCTTTGTTTTGGGAATTTCCTGAAGTGGTCATCAGATCTAGACATGCAGTAAGTCTTGCATGATTAAGGCCCAGGCAGGAACTTTTTTAGAAATGAATTTTTGGCCAAAAATGCTTCCAAAGAAAATGGAAATATCCTACAAGCTGTCATATTCTGTGAGACACTTCAGACTGGTTATTTAATCAAAACGTCTACCTATAGTAAATAAGGGTCTGATAATAAAACAGTCCATGGACCTCCAAGTAGGTTTATAAGCAACTTAGTTAATTTACATAACTATTATGCTTGTCTGCTCCCTTGTACTGTATGTCTTTAACTTTGTTCACAATCACCTTTGTTAGCTAGGTTGAAAAAACTTACAAATAGCTGAAAATGCTTCTAAGACGTTCAATAACATGGCTTTAATTTATTCTTTAAGTTAATAAATCAGGGCTGAGTTGTTTAAAAGATGGTAAGGTTATTCACTGGATAAATCTCCATCCAGTGGATAGTGGTTTTTCCCTAATGCTTATCGATCCACTTGATATAGATTTATCCAGTGGATTGTGTTATCCAACGTTTGAACAACTAGGGCCAGACCTTCAAACTCACTATTCCTTAGCTACATTTTCACTAAACATATTTTCTTTCACGTACTTTGTGACTGACAAATAGAAAAATGTCATTTATTTGCTTGTTTCTTCATCTCAGGTGACCCATGTACCATATCTTGTCAAGAAGAACTGAATGAGGCCATAAGATTATATGAATTAAATAGAGACTCAGAGCTGGTCGTACATTGTAAGTACAGCTACTGCTGTAAAATCCCCTTAATAAAGTGGCCAAGAAATCGGAGTGAAATGCAGTCATATAGTAAAATTTTTCCATAAGGTGATAGTTGTTTTAAAATCAGAAAATGACTTTTTTGTCTAGGAGGTAATCATAACAAGAGATAAGTCAGATAGGACTTCATTAGGTATCAACAGAAGAAGACGGGGAACATCCCTCTTGGTGTCATCATTAAGAGCCAGGACTTATCCCTTCCACTCTCAAAAGTGAATGTCCCCTTTACCAAAAACCAACTACCCAAAAAGGAGCTTCAGCTATAGAGGTGCAACTCTCTGGAACAGTCTGCCCTGCAATCTTAGGCAAGAGAAATCTCTAAATCGTTTTAAGCAATTGTTAAACTTTCATTTTAGTTAATTAAGTTAGATACATGGCATTCATGGAAAACAGGTATAGTTTAGTATAATTTTGAGTAGTATTTTTAAGAGACTCTTTAGATAATTATGTATTTATTATTAAATATTGTTATGTTCTAGTTTATCTTTCATAATTATGTAACAAAAAACCTGATGAATTTTTTACTGTGTTAAAATAAAGATTTGAGGTTGAGGTTGAGGTTGGGCAATGTCAAAATTCAACTAAATTTCCAAACTTTGTTTTGTTAAATGCTAGAAAACAAATGTATAGTACCATGAGAAAGTGCTGCCAAAATGGTTTTAGTTAAATGGTCACGCCATTTTGTTAAGTAAGTGAAAAAATCTGAATTTAGGACAAGCAAATGTAGTCATTGTTGGTCACTCTGTAGCTTCGTATCTGCAAAAACATGTATTTGATTAAGATAATTTTACATTTTTTTTTTATTTTTAGTGTTTAAAGGTATTCCAGATGAAGCAGGACGGTTGTGTGACGGAGAGACAAGTAAGTCAATAAAATACTGAAATGCAGTTACCTGAGGCTACTATATTTATAGACTAAGCAAATTCACTTTTTGCAGTGATGGAGCTATTCCCTTTGCATATTTAACACAATTTATTAGAATTAGACTGATCTCTTTTCTTACAAGTACAGTCAATATGCTCTCTATTGTCTCTCTAAAATATGTCATGGAACTCGCAGGGTTTGCAAGTTCTATTGATGAGTGAAGTCAGTGTCACAAATTTTGGAGTCATTTTGGTGTAATGCATTAAAAGCAATGTAATATTCCTTAAACAAGAGTTAAAACCTTTAATAGCTTTGGATAAACTTATTATTAAAGTTCTCTACATGTATCTGTCACTCTCTTAGAGTGCTGGTCGACTGAAAGTAGTGTGTCATCTATGATCTATTTACAGTACATTGAGGCCTTTGCGTAGTGCTTGATATTAACAAAGAATGTGTGGTGTTTGTTATCTTTAAGTGGTATGTGTTGTCTAGAAATGTTAATGCTGAAAAACAGAGCTAGACCAAGAAATAATCTCTTAACACAACTTATAATTTTAATGAGGAATTAATGTCATTTCAGCTTGTGCTTCTGGCATGTATGTGTTGTACTTTAATTTTATCTTTGGTTTAAATTTTATTTCCCTTTGTTTTGGGGGTATGGTAATGGATAATAATGAGTTTGAAACAAAGGGAAATAAAATTTAAACCAAGGATAAATTATTATTATTCCCCGGGAACATTGCGTGACATCCAAAGAATGGCTGAAGACTACTGATCTACAGACTTTATAGTTGAAGGATGTCTTGCCTGGACTCTTGCCCGATGGGCAAGTGAGCTTTAAAGGTTACCTGCCCATCAAGAAAATCTACTTGTCCCAGATGACCTGACAGGACATTTTTCAAGTCCTGATACAGCCTTAATGACAGTTTTAGTTTCGTGGAAAAAGCTTTTTTGTCATAAGCTTCATCCCTGTAATTATATTTGGGTTAAAACAACAAGATGTGTTCAAGTCAGCTGCTAGAAAATATTTCTTGGTTTAATTCCAAGAAACTCAGCCTGTCAGTATTTTTTTTGCATGAGAGCATTTTGATGGTAAATTTTATAACTTTTCTCTATAATTATAGTTAATTGCTGTGGATTTTATTTTCGTGATGCAGTATTAACAAATTAAATTGTATATTTTGAGCAGCAATTGGTTTGTGGTCAACTTCTGGTTTTATTACCAGCAGGTTGCATTAATTATTGTTTACTGGTAGATATTAAATATTTAATTAGCAATGCATACATTGTAACTCATAAGAAGTCTGAGATTCTTGAGTGGATGTTTTGTTTTCATAAAATTAACTGCAGGTATGTTATTGTCTATGGTATTTAAATGACCTATTATGGTTGTTATGCAGGGCCTTTCATCCATAAGTTATACTTTCCAAAGTTAATTTATTCTGTTTGTCTTCCATGTGAGTTACTTGATTTCAGTCTTGAAGCATTTCTTACTTATGCTTTAATTTTGCAATATGCAGTCAGAATTTGCATTGTACTGGTGCCAAGATAAATAGAGAGTGTTGATAATATCCTAAAAAATTGTTTTGTACAAAAGTGTGCTATTTCGTACACCCTCAAGAATAAGTTGCTGTTTAGCTACTGAACAGCATAGAAGCCCTCAGTTGATTGTGTAGTTTGCTGTCTAACAATGCAACATCGGGACCTTTAAAGATGGAGGAAGATGTTTGGTCAATTTCTGGTATATTTGGAGCGGGCATTGTAGAAGAGGCAGAGAAAAGTGGCCATAATTATGGCTTGATTCGTCGGGCATCTGCACGTTTTTTTGGTTCCATTAAAAGAGCTCGTCGCAGTATTTCTGGAAGTCTTACTTCTGTGCTTTCCCGGCAAAACATCAATGCAGAAAAGGTAGAAAAAGAATGCCCATCTGAAAAAACAAAAAACACCAAAGGCAGACGTCCTCGATCTTTCGCTTTTGGGGAAGAATTTAGTGTGTTCAGCTTTCCTACAGATAAAGGTGAATCAAGTATTTCTATTTAACATATGCATCGAGTTAAGTTTTTTGTTGCTGGATCTAATTAATTCTTGGTATATCAATGTTTTCTTCTCTATCATCCATCAATGAAAATATTTTAAAGTAAGCAGTACTTTCCCTTTGTACAGTTTAATTTTATGCTATACAGGGCTCTGGTCTTTTAAACATATTTTTAATTTGAAGTATGTATACATGTATGTCTGCAGAGTAATGTGTAACCTTCAAGTGAAAACCACTGATGAGTTCTTTTTTGCATGGTTTAATTATTACATACATCTACTAAGTGTCTTCCATTATCATTCTAAGCGAATCAAACCTTTGAGTATTCTTAACAAGACTATTCAAATGGAAGCTACTAAGCACTGTTATAAATATAGATTGTTACTTCCTAATAGGTCTTAATGATCAAATTATTAGTACATTTATTTCATATAAGGAACCAAATTGTTAGAATGAATCTGGTTAAATCAAATTGTCGCGCTGTGATAGATCTTTATTTGTAAAAAGGGAAGAAAAAAGTATGTGTAATATTTTTAGTTTGTATGCCTGCTTAAACTAGACTAGTGCAAGAATTTACAGTAATAATTTTATTATGATTTTTTTGCTCTTGACACAAATGCTTTCTTTCTTTAATTTGTTGAATGCCTAAGCTGATTTTATTTTGTTATGTAAAGTGCTAATAGATGGAACCTGTCAGTGAGCATTGTGTTATGAAATTACTGTGAGGCCCTTAAATGAAATTCAAAACTGAGGAGATTACAAATTATAATGAGATACAGTAAATGTTGTTATTTCAACCAAAGATCTTGCTTGTTATTTTACCTGTTCAATATAAACTGTTGTAAGCACTTTGTACTTGTAAGGCCAGTTATGTTCATGGCATTTATTTAATGTTCAAATTCTTTCCAACAATGTGGTATGCTGCATGTCTTATCTTAATCATAAAACAACAAAAATGAATTTTTTTAATCTTCAATTTCTTTTTCATCTTTAATCATTTAAGATAAAATAATATTCTTGTCTATGTCTAAGTTTTACTAAATTAAAACAGTAGATTTCGTCTCTTCAAAGGAATCATGTTGTCCTTTCTTGTTGGTTAGTACATGTATATGAAGTTACTCTAACTTGTTCCATTTCTGTGAAATATTTTTCATCTTACATGTATTTTGAACCTTATTTTCTTTACTTTTTAAAATGATATTCCATCATAATGTAAAATAAAATGAGAAAACTATTTGTTGTAAGTTTCTTTTTCACCTGCAGGGAAAAAGTAGTGCTTAAACTATATCTTTTCTGTCAATAGAGACATCTCAAAAGTGTTTGTTTATGACTGTGTTCCTTAACCATAGGACACAGGTAGTGATGATTTAAATATAGTCACCTCTGTTCTTCCTCTACAATTTTTTTGTACCATCTTCTCCTCCACTATGAAGTTATTATTTATTGCTTTTGAATTTTCAACTAATATATTACTAATTTCTTGTTAACAGGAAATATCTACAGAAGAGGAGCAAAGAGATGGAGAAAAATTCACATTGTGAATGGCCATTCCTTTGTGGCAAAAAGATTTAGCAGAGTGAGTTGTTTTAATTTGGAAATTATTTAAGACAATTTTCAAGGGATACTTGTACTGTTATGGAATACATGTAGTCATTAAGTGCACTTAAAAAGACTCTGATTCTTATACCAGACATGACAGGAAATGATGAGATTTAGCCATAACTGGTGCTCTGAGTTTTGGCATCTTACCAAGTGATGTATGTGGCTTCTTTGTTTTTATGTTTATTTATTCTTTATTTTGTAGCTTGCGGCATGTTCATTTTGCTCAGATAGAATATGGGGTCTTGGAAGGCAGGTATGGTGTGACAGACATGTGCAACATGTCTGTAACATTGTTGAGTATAACGTAACTATGACCTTGATTGTAAGTTAATTGCATTTCTATCATAGAAGATTAAATCTTTAGGATGGTTTTACACATTCATAAATGTGTTATTTTTTATCACCATATGCCTAGTGGCTGAGCTTAACATTTTTTTGTGAGTGGAAGAGACAAGCAATTTTTTATATTCCAAGTAGGCCAATAAAACATTCCATGAAAATTACAGATATTGAGGCACTCCTCTAGGTAATGTTCACTTGAAGTTGAAGTTGGTTATGGCTATGGAAATTGAACAGTCATTGAAACTAAATTTCATTTGTGTTTTTTGTTGGTCAACGAGACAGTGCTTTGTTATTGTTTTAGGGCTATAAATGTCTGGAATGCAAACTGGTGGTACATAAAAAATGTCACAAATTAATCAAGATCCAATGTGGACAGCAAATAGTAAGTACATGTAAGTTGGTGATCCTTTTTCATATAATTATTTCTTTCATCTCCTAACTGAATGACGCCTTGGATTCCTTTGTAGCCTGCAGCTGCGCAAACAATTCACTCATCCCTACCCCCTATTGGGGCAATTGGTACAAAAATACCCCCAGCAGAGGAGGCCCCAGGCCCTAAGCGAAGTAAGTTTATTGTATACATTACAGTAGGAGAATGTTATTAAATTTAAGTAAAGTAATGGTAATGTCTTGAGTAATAGTAATTAAACAGCAGAATTTTTAAACATTGCACATAAATAAAAAACAAGTAGAGATTTTAAGTGCAAGTGTCTCAACGCTAATTTTGCTACTTTTGATTGTTAATAGGTGAAATATTTAGTTTATTTTAGTGTGCAAAATCAGTACCTTTAGCATTAAGTGTCTAATGATTAACTAAAGGTACTAAACTGACTAACTTATTAAGTAACTAAACTTAACTAACCAACCAACTAACTGCACAACTAACTTTAATAGCAACTTACCTACTAATAAACATAACATTGATATACAAACAAAAAGAAAAACTGCACGCTGTAAATGTAAAAGAAATAACAAATTATCAAAACACTTAATCCAACTAATAAGATACCGTAACTTCCTTTTTTGTAGTAATATTCAACTAACAAATAATCTGTTAACTGACTATTATGAAAGCAGTAGCTATATTTTGTAGTTACTGATAATTCTATATGGACGCAGAGCAAGATATAAGAAAATGTTTGTAACTGAATTTAATTTTAATTAACCACCTTATTAATTTATTAATTATATTGAGAATAGTCAGGTACCTCAGTTTCTATAAACAGAACTTGTGTTTAAATTTCCTCATATAATCATTTGGGGACAGAGAAAAGAAAATTTATGTTCCACAAAAGCAGTATTTTTGACAACAGAACAAAATAAAACCAGCATCTCTTTAGATTGAAGAAAATTTTTAAGAGTCATTTATTTATTAAGAATAAGACTACTTAAAACATTTTTCAAAAAATGGCAGAACCAAGCGTCTTTTTATGTACACTGAAACCACACCATTTTATTATGGCCCTGATATAGTGCACAGCTGACTGCATTGTTGCTAGGACTTTCACCCAAAGGAAAAAAAAAAGTAAGATGCACATTGGGGGGGGGGGGGGGGGTGGTCGGGTCATCCAGACCCTTAGATAAGGGGGAGGGGGGGCCTGGTCTCCAAAAAATTGTTTGGGCCTCAGTGTGGTCTAAAAATAAGGGGGGTTGGTCCCCCCAGGCCCCTCCCTTGGATCCGCTACTGACATGTATTATGCTAAGCACCTCTTTTGTAGTGCAGGCCAGCTCCATACTTCGTGTGATGGCTGAACATTGGGCATGAGGGCAGGGAGCTTTATTGCTGATAGAGATGTGTGATGTATATTACAGTAACTGTTTGTGGCTGGTCATTTAATTATTGTGAGGATGGTGTAGAATTAATGTTCGTCTTGCTGTTTTTGTGGCGAACAATTTACGGGCTGGCAGTCACTGCTCTTATAAAGAGATTCATTGCATATACTATTAATCTTGCTGTCATGTTTTTTAAAAACAATACTATTTTTGATTTTTTCTTAGACAAAGATACATTTACTTTGTTTTGACATTATTAGCAATGAAAACTGTGACCAACACTGTACACACCAACGTAATTGGCAGATAATAACAGTTCAATTAACTCCGTAAGAGGGCCTCAGTGGGGTGGTTGCTTTAACGGCTGATGGTTTAATAATTTCTTCCGATTGTGATGGTTGACGGTTATTAAGTGGAAATTTGGTCCAAGAGTTTTATTTAATACTTAAAAAAAAAAATTGAAGTGCCTTGAAAATTTTTTACGCTTAATATCAGTCTGCATTTTTGATGCTTGACGGTAAAAAATAACCTTTTTTGTCGGCTGATGGTTAACCCCATTGAGACCCTCCTGTAAGCCCCAAGAGTGACCAACACCAATTTTCTCCGGAAAATATCAATACATAATTAAGAGAAACTGGTTATGAGAATTAAGAAAATGATCACCAAAAAGAAAATGCATTGATCTTTTATCAAATTCTCTCAACCAATTCTTGAAGAAGTGTATGGAGACAAGTGTGGAGAATTTGTATTAAAGGGTTAGTCAACACAAGTCAATCTAGGTTTACTGCAAACCTAAAACCATAGGAATATTCCATTTCAAGTTCTTCTTTTCAATGTACTTTGTAGCAAGAAGTGACAGTCCTGCAACTCGTAAACGTGGCCTTGTCAGCGTGGATTACAGTCAAGGCTCCAAACCAAAGGAAGCATCTTCTGGAAGCAATTTCTTAATTTCCTTGAAAGATTTCACTCTCCTTAGAGTCATTGGGAGAGGTAGTTATGCTAAAGTATTGTTGGTGAGTTCTTGAGTTCAGTTAAACCAGTAGTTAAATTTTGCTTCACTCAGAATTTCCTTTCACAATAAGTATATTTTTTCTTACCCTAATTATTCATAGGAGACTAAGGAAATTATCATTTAACCTTAGAGTATATTTTACATACACACATCATTGTACGCAACAATTACAACACCAAAAATGTATTAATGTTTACTTTTGTTTGTTGTTTCTTATTGCTGCATTAGATTGTTTGTTCTGACTTGTACTGTCTTGTAAGCTCCTTTTAGGTGCATGTTTCAAAATGTGTAAGTATCAGACCATCATTTAATGTTTAAACCAACGTTTTTTCACTTACTTTTAGGTGGAGTTAAAGACAAACAAAAGAATATATGCCATGAAAGTTGTCAAGAAAGAACTTGTTAACGATGATGAGGTTTGTTTAAAATCTGTTATCATATCTAAAAGTGACAGAAAAAAATAATTATGTAGCATACTTCAGCTCTTCAAGCTGTGAGTGTCCTGGTTTCTCAGTAAATAGAATATACCTCATCCTTGGAGGTTGGTGCACCCCCCCCCCCCCCCCCCGCAAAATTTTGTTACTTAGCCGAGCTACCGGTATATCTTTGCTCGCTTCAAATGTATCACCTTGAAACTTGACAAGTGCTCTTTGTAAGGTGCTCTTTCCAGTACTGTTAATGGTTTTTTGCAAACTGGTCCTTAACAAAACTTGGAAAAACCGTGGAAGGGTCATTAACCCCATTATCCTCTGTTGTAATCTTCAGCTTTGCTTTTTTCTTCATTATTTAACATATTAGTTGTTTCTTTTTTCTTAGGATATTGACTGGGTACAAACAGAGAAGCACGTTTTTGAACAAGCATCAAATCATCCATTTTTAGTTGGACTTCATTCATGTTTTCAAACAGCAAGCAGGTATTTAACCCTTCAGACCCAATCCAACTTCTCCTTTGTTGTCCCTGTAAGTTTTCAATAGAAGTAGTGGGGAGAATTTGTCAAAGTATCAGTAAGATTTGTGTTCTCTGATCATGTCGTTAATTCTCTTGACCACTCTATTTTATAAAGGATTGATATTATAAGGAGAAATTTCATGCTGATCACTATTTAACAATTAGTCACCGAAGGTGACGTGAATATCGGCGAATAGTCACCGAGACGAAGTCAAGGTGAGTATTCACCAATATTCACGTCACCTGAGGCGACTAATTGTTTTAGTATAATTACGTTGATGATTATTCGAGGAAATAAAATTATTGATCAAATTCCGACCCCGAAACATCAAAAAATCTGGCTGCCATTTTGAACACTGCTAGCCTTCAATGCTATAATCACCACGCGGTGATTATAGCGGGATAGAGCAAAGCTCCTAGCCAATCACAGCACTCTATTTTTGATAGTCATCAATGTAATTATACTAATAGGGCTTAGAGGGTGATATTACCCACTTGTAATCAAACCACAAGCATGGTACTGTATCAATTTTGCCAGTTATATCCATCGGATACTTAAGGTAAGCTTAGGCAAAGTCTAGTAGTAGAACTGTTATACTTTTCTGTAAAGTCCTGGCCGCCTGAGAGCTTTACCTCCTAACCTCAGACTTTTTATGTGTTTTTTGTTTGTTTGTAGGTTATTTTTTGTGATAGAGTTTGTCAGTGGTGGTGATCTTATGTATCACATGCAAAGGCAGCGACGATTACCTGAAGACCATGCAAGGTATTGAATTACCTTGAAGAGCCACTCTTTATTCTGTCTCAACTAGGGTACATTTCTTAGCCTGGTAGCCCGAAAGCATACTTATCTTAAAGGAAGCGTTAGAGAGATAACGTTTGCCAATAATGTTATTCTTGCATTTTTAGGTTTTATTCAGCTGAAATATCCTGTGCCCTCAATTTTTTACATGAAAAAGGTAAATTTGTTACACGTTAAGACATCAAATAAAAAATAATGCTTGAGATTTAATCTCAAGTGAGGCCACACACACCCATCAGAGTTTGCAAACGCATAGAAACTTATGATTTTTATGAGTGTCCACACTTGAACGACCAGGACTTATCTTTTGGGAACTTAGCCAGTGTTCACACTTGTTGCCCTGGCAGTTTAATGTAAACACACCCTTTGTTAAGGTACCCACACCAGAATAGACCTTGTTCACGATGCCCGCCATCTTTGCACGCGTTAAGGACTGATGGGATAAAAGCGATGCCACGTGGTTTCTCAGGGGGCAAACATGTGATAAATTTTTCCAATACAAGAAAACGCGGTCGAGTTTGTTTATTCTTGACAACAGAAAATGAACAGCTTTTTATATTACTGACGATAATGGCAAATTATGGGTGGAAGTGATCATTTTTACTTTTTTAGATGTAGCAGCTACTGTAGATGTCCTGAGAGCAAGGAATACTGACATTACTTTTGTCGAAACTCAAACCGCACATTTTGCATGACCATTAAATTGTAGTTTCATTTTGAGAGAATAAACAAAGTCGACCGTGATTTTCCCTGCTAGCAGAGGTCTCTCACGACGAGGCAAAAATGAGAGACCTCTGCTAGCAGGGAAACCGTGATTTCTCGCATTGGCAAATTTCATCTTTTGTTTACCCCCTGAAATACCACGTGACATTGTTTTTATCCCATCAGTCTTAAAGCGCGTGCAAAGATGGCGGGTATCGTGAATAAGGTCTCGTTAGTGGTGCCAAAATACTCTGGTACTAGAGTGGGCACCAGCTCCCTGTGTGCGCACGTTTTCTGTTAATTCCGAGGCAGTCCACTGCTATACATACGTGATACCTATTAAATCCCACAGCGCTCACGTTTCACAATGGCGTCTGTCTGTGCGAAATGGAGGCAAGATGTACACAGCAACATTACGAATGAAAAGTGAACACAAAGCCGGTATCCAGGAACTTGTACTCGGGCACCAAATGTGAACATGTCCTCATTAATTTTCTGTGGAGTCCGTTTCCGAAAATATCTGTTTACGATCGCGCACTTTTAGACTCGTCTGGAAATGATGCGAAATTTTCATTCATTACAGGTGTGATATATCGTGATCTCAAACTTGATAACGTTCTACTAGACTCAGATGGACATGTCAAACTGACAGATTATGGAATGTGCAAAGTGAGTGACTCTTTTTCATTCTCAAGTAACTTCGCTTTCATTCTTAACTGTGTTTTTGAATTGTAAATGTAATGTATTGTAATGCAATGTAATGTAATTGTTTGTGTGTGCGAAATAAAATAAAATTTTAAAAAATAATAAACAAAAGCTGCGTTTTTCCGTGATTATGACAGGAAGGACTCCGCCCTGGCGACACAACCAGCACGTTTTGTGGAACACCTAATTACATTGCACCCGAGATTCTTAGAGGCGAAGATTACGGTAAGAACGTGTTCTTAACTATGTTCTTTCCACTTCAAACTGTGTTTTCTTTTTTCTCTCTAAACGTCTCACCTTGTGGGTATTTGTAGAACCCCAGGATTTGAGGGTGATGTTATGCCAAGATCGTGGTACAAGTGTAAGATAGAAAAATCGTATTCCCTGACGGGATTTTTAGCTGAAACCATGACCTTTTGAACTAACGGGAAGCGATAGTGTGTGCTGCTGAAAAGCTCAACTTTTAAAATTCTAAGAGTGACCAATATCAATTTTCTCCCAACAGTGTCCAAGCATAATAAAGAGTGGAGGCTATGAGAATCAGTAAAATGATCACTGAAGAGAAAATGCTTTGATCTTTTATCAAAATCTCTTAATTTTTTCTTTAAAGAAATGTGTGAAGATCAGTCTGGAGAATTTGAATGTTGATATTCGACTTTAAATGCACGCCCTTTACTCGTTTCACTTGTGTATGCTTCCTGCCTAATGGTTGTATCAGCAGTGCTGAAAGGGTCTTGAATATGTAGCCATAAATAAATTTAAATGGTATTCGATCTTCAAGCTTCTTTAATAGAAGAGTTTGCGGCCTCTCGTTTGTTCCATAAACTCTCAGGCTCACCCCCTTGCTGAGCTTAATTTAACATCTTTCTTTATGTATCCAGTGTTTTAGTACTTGTTTGTTTGTTTGTTTTTTGAATTTTTTTTTTAAGTTATTAAGATTGACATTTTTCTCTCCAGGATTCAGTGTGGACTGGTGGGCTCTTGGTGTTTTGATGTTCGAAATGTTAGCAGGACGTTCACCATTTGATGTAGTAGGAGGCGCAGAAAATCCAGATCAAAACACAGAGGATTACCTCTTTCAAGGTTTGTGTGTAATTCGGGGTGCAAGGGATTATGGGAAGTAGGAGCGCGCTCTTCTCACCGATACGCATGCGTCACTAGTGACGAGGGAGGTGACTGGGGACAAGTCTGGGTTTGCATCTGTTGGTTATGTCACGTGGTAATTTTGTTGCTCTGTCGGGGATTAGGTTTAAAACTAATGCGCGTCCCAACGTGTTTACATTGCAAGGGAAGGCTGGAATTCTGTAGCATCCCAACATTAAAGTGTTTTTCCGGCAAAGAGTTTTATGATAATTTTGATTCAAATCCTACTATCTGCCCAATACATTACCTGATTCTGCAACCATACACCATGCCGCTTGATCCTGTACACAACTTCTGACTGTATCTACCTTTTTTTGTCCATATGCTTGTACAGCAATTCTTAAACGAGTACTAAACCTACCTATAACTGGTTTAACCCGCAATTTTGTTCAAAATAAACTTCGTTTATGTAAGCGAAGTTTTGTTCAAAGCCCTGGTTAAGGCAATGATTTTCATAACACTGGTTAAGCTTTGTGTAAATAGTCGGCCCATTATTCTTCAGTTGTACTAGTTTGTCCAGAGTATAACTATTCCTCAAGAGTTATTAGAACTAATAACGATTTTGTGCTGTTATATCCAGTTATTCTAGAAAAGCCGATAAGAATTCCTAGGTCTTTGTCTGTAAAGGCAGCATCAATACTCAAAGGTTACCTTAACAAGGTGAGAGGATAGCTACATTCAGTTGAAAGGTTAGAGGCTCTTTAAGAAGGCGACCTGGTATTTTTTTTAATAAATCCGATGAAGGCCCAAATTACCTTATTGCCCTGTTCTCGTCTCGCCATTTTTGCGATTTTTATTGTGGATTTTGCATCATCTCTGTTTTCCTTGCATCGAAAAATGATCTGACTAAACTGCGACGTAATTAGCCAGAAAGCGTTTAAGGGTTTTTTCCCCTGAAGACTCTAACACATGTTGCGGTTTCTTTCAGCGCTGTATTTTTTGTATGTTATGTGGCGACAAGGAAAAATGCACCTTATTTCTCTAAGTTTATTATATATCATGCAAACGTTGACTTTTTCGGCGTGATTTTTATGGAAAGAAATTCATTCAATCTTGAAAAACGTTTATTTTTAACGTTTGTTTGCATTTTGTTATTAGAATCCCATTGAGCGTCTGGGCTGTCATCCTCAAACAGGTTTTGCAGATATAACGACACACGTATTTTTCCGGACGGTCGATTGGGAACAGGTGGGTGAAGGCGCGTAACAAGACTCACTTTAAGCCCTCTTTAAGCCCCAATATCAACATACAAATTCTCTATACTGATCTCTCTACATTTCCATAAAGAATAAGTGAGGAGAATTTTTTTCAAAGACAGCATTTTCCCTTTGCTGATTTTGTATTAATTCTCATAACTTTTTCTCTTGATAATGCATTGATACTTTTGGGAGAAAATTGATATTGGTCGCCCCTGGGACCTTAAGTTTTAAGTTTTTCACCAGCAGCTCACTTTTCTGGTTTCCCTAAGTCCAGTGGCCGTTTGGATAGATTGCAGTTCTTAAATATCGAAATCGACAGCACCACAGACCATGACAACAACTTACTTCCCTTGAAAATGGCACGAACCTTTTTTCTACATCTGAACCTATTTTTCTCTTTTTACCTCCCTAGTTGGAAGCCCGTCAAGTTCCTCCACCGTTCAAGCCCCAGATTGAGGATCAATATGGTCTTGGTAACTTTGATCCACAGTTTACAAACGAACCCGTGGTATTAACTCCAGATGACCCGTAAGTTAACATTTTTTCAGTCAGATTCATTTGTCGGTTTAGAGACTACAAGGAGCTGGAGACGAAATATGCCCCGCAAGTGTTTCTGGGATCGATACTGGGGACTCGCCTGTCAGCCGTTGGCCATTTTTTTCCCCTGTCCCTATAAACGGTCCCAGAAGTCTTTGCGAAAGCTTACTCTGCCCAGCTCCTTTCTCGTTTTATACAGGGGAAATGTTAGAGTTCCCCTTACATCATGTTTATGCCAATGTGCAGCGTTGCTATTATTTATTTTGTTATTAACAGTTCTTTCCTTTTTTGCGACAGGAAAATCCTGGAGACTATCGACCAATCAGAGTTTGAAGGATTTGAATACATTAATCCTTTGTTAATGTCCTCAGAGGAACGCGTATAATGTTGCTTCAATCACACCATAGGTCACATTTCTTTCGCAATACGCACACTGTTACATACTTACTTTTTTTTTTAGTGAAAACGGATATCAAATCACAGCATTGACAAAGTTCACAAATTTGAAAAATAGACTTTTAGTTTAAAGTAAAACATGATGAATATACAATACCCCAGCTAAAAGGCCTTTCAGCACTTTTCGTTTCGTTGTACTTTAGAATTTGTCGGCATAGTTGAAAGCTGAAAGATGTTGCGTTTGAAAATAGGTGCATAAAAATTAAGTTAACATAAAGTGCAAAATTGCATCACAAATAATACCTTATTATAGGAAATTAACGCTTCATGAAATTAAGGTATTGGAAATTAACGTGACTCAAATTAACGCGAATTTAATGGAAAGGACTTTTGAATAAAGAAAATTAACGCGAAAGAGGACGTAGAATTTCATAATAAAGGAAATTAGCTCGATTAAGACACAGTTGAAATCAAAGGAGAAGATATTGACATCACTTCTGACAGCGACAACGATGAAGATGAACTCGAAATATTGTAAACCTTCGCCTTAGCTTTTGTGAACGATGAAAAATAAAGGGTAAATGGAAAGAACGAAAGCTTGTAGTTAATGTTTTTTAGGTGTCGAGAATGTCTGGACAAGTTCCAAAATTGGGGTTAAAATACTGGAAATTAAGAGCGCGGAAATTAACGCTGCACTTAATTAACGTTGCGGAAATTAACGCTCAACAAATTAACTCGACTTAAATTAACGCGAATTTTAACGATTCGCGTTAATTTCATGGAGCGTTATTTCCTATAATAAGGTATGTCTTTTTTGTGTAGCGCTTATATAGATATAGCCTTGGGTATGGGAAATACACAAGAATAAACGGCAAGTAAATGAATTGATAATTTATATGTAAAATAATTTCTTCCTTATATACTAAGGGCCTGTCTAGAAGGTGGGGGACCCCAGGTAGGTGAGGTAACATGTGGCGGGTCACCCCACCTAACATGTAAACGTGATCACATTAAAATGAGAGACTATATGGACAGGCGGGTTACCCCACCTAAGCGGGTTACCTCACCTACCTGGTGTGCCCCACCTCCATGTGAAAGGGTCCTAAGTGAAAGGTAAATCCTACGTAAGTGGAATGCTGGATTTTATAAATTAAAAAATATATGAATCCACTAAGTTTGTCCGAATTAACGTTTTATGACGATCGGTATTTTGGTTAGGAATAGATACGTCTAGCCGAATGTAGATCATTCGACTTTAGTGATTTCATCATCCAGTTTAACCAGTCTTCTTTTAAAAACATACGGGGACAATAGATAAAAAATCGAACTGGGTTTAATTTTTTTTTTTGCCTTTTAGTAAACGAAGTAAACTAATTGAAACATGGTTTCAAACTAAAATAGGCTTAACATCAAAGTTGATGTTTAGTTTCCGCGCACGTTCAAACATTTTTGTTGTGGCTGTCAGGTTTTGATAAAAGAGAAATCAAAATCACTTTGGATGGGCGACTCTTTGTGAAGGTGTAGGAATTATTAAAAGGTGCCGGCATCTTATAAAATCAAATTAGAAATTCTCCATTAGTTATAATTCGCAGCGGTTACGATTGAACCGTTGTACGGGTAGATAGGTAGTGTAACACGGGTAGATAAGTAGTTTCATCTATGGTCTTGAATTTGTAATTGCTTACTGTTTTTATGGTTAAAATATGTTGTAATAAACTCATTTGGTGCTATCTTGTGGTATCATTTTAACCTCCGAAGGAAAAGACCTACAAGGGTTCAAAAGTACGCTGTTCATACATTCCCCTGGACTAGCAGTTGTTTCTGCTATCTGGAGAAGAGCGGCCGGGGGTAAACACGTGATGTTATGCTTGTATCGGGCAAGATAGCTTTGGAGAAGTCGCATGCGAGCCGACGGAGATCCGTTTGATCCAATGACGAAAGTGTTACTTTGCACTCTGCGAGCGTGAAAGAAGCATGGGACGCGGCTGCGAGAAAGCCGCCCGCTTGAGGCTCCCTCTCTTTCATGTGGGTCCCCCGTCCGGCCAAATTTGTTTCACCTTGTTATTCTTGCCTTGTTATGAACATACAGAAGGGGAAGGAATATACGGAAAGCGTCTCCGGTTCAAATAGCTCTTTTAGCTCGGCATCTAGTAGCAGTGGACGACTGAGCTTGTTTGATAGATATTAAATGTGACGCCGAAATTAAACGCGTGGAAATGAAAATGAAAATAGAAGTGTTCCTGTGGTTTGAGTCTTAACCTCGCAAAATACTTAAAGCTGTCGCATGACGTCTGGACTTAACAGCATTTTAGTTTCCCCACCCTCCTCCACTGCAGCGACGCCAGAACATTACTTTCTTCAGCTCGCTCTGCGCCTTACAATCACCCATTTTGATGCATGGTGGTTTGTATGCGAATTTGAATTAATTAATGATTATCTGTTATCGTTTGGTTTTTAGCAAGAGAAATAAGATAAGAGCACAAAAAACGTCTATGTTCACTTTTATTACAAATATTCTGAGACAAACTAGGCTCCAGGCACCCAAAGTAAATCTTCAGTTGTTGATTAGTGGCGATTATTGATGCAGCTTTCAGTGTGGCACTGTTTCCCAAAAGCCAGCCGCTAATTGAACCTAGACATTGGTACGACATTCAGTATTTCGAACTATTCCTCAGTAAACCAAAACTGGTTTTCTATTCAGAATCAACCATGTTTACATTCACCACGTAAATCGTGTTTACCTCGGTGTAAAAAACCTGTGAAGGTTTTCCTTGTTTTCTAGCTATTATTTTCTTTGGCTCTATTGTGTTGACTTCCCTGTAGGTTCTTTGTATTCATTGTTTCACGTCACTCGTGAGTTTCACTAGCCTCCCCGCAGACGTCCTGTGGGGTTTGTTTTTGTAAGTCACGCATTCATTTGCGTGAATGCGTGACGACCAAAAACAAACCCCACAGGACGTCTGCGGGGAGGCTAGAGTTTCACAGGTTTTTACACCGAGGATGAGACCGTAAATCACTCTCGCATTTACAATTAATCATCTTCAAAACTTGCCCTGTACATTACGTAAGGATATTATATTAAGGATTCAACTTGATATATTATCATGAAACTGGCGGAAATTCTTATTAAAATTCATACACAGCCGAATATTATACTATTTTCAATGTCAGTTCTCTTCTCCTTGTCACGGTATCCTTGTAGACTTGCTCACAAGTCGAGCTTTTGAGCGCGTAGCGCGACAGAGAAAACCAAGCGAACGACTTTGAGAAAGTCTAGGTATCCTTGGTGAGAAGTGCAGACATTTAAGCTATAATTATATTGAATATTGAATTCGAAGAATATATTTTTCAAAAGGGTGGTTTTAAAGAAAGATACAAGTGCTTCTGGCAAATCACCCGAGACAAATTTTTATGCATAATTCAGAAGTGGAAGAACTAATCTGTATGTCATCTGCGACAAGTTTTTTCTTGGTAGTGAAAATGGAGAAGGATGAAAAGTTTTTTAAAACTTGACAAAAATAAAATCTAATTAACATTCTTTTTTTATTCACACTGCGAGGGAAAACTTGCAAGTTGATGTTCGTAATAGTCGTGCTTAATTTCAGTTTCATTTTGATTCTAATAAAAGAAAAAACGGCCTAACTTCTTCTACAACCAATTAAAAGGCGTGTAGCAAACGTCAAGGTCAAAATTGATACCGAAGCTTTTCGGTAGTCTGTGTACAGCCTCCGCCTCCCCTGAGAGTTTTCCTGAGGGGAGGGGGTCTGTTAACTGGCTACATTTCGGAAGTACTTTCGCTTGTTTTTACATACATTTCAGACAGAATCTGCATGAAAACTCTTCCCTGATTATTTGCCAAGCCCTTGCATGAAAGAGGTAACATCAATAATTATTTTTGTAATAAATACTTTAGTAGGTGAAATGATGATGTGGGCTTTAATAAGTAATATCTTACTGGCCTAATTTTTCCCCTTGCTCTTAAAATAAAGCAAAAAAGTGACGATAAATATTAATTCTGATCACTTCAGTGCCAACTTTAAGTTTTAACGTTATGAACCCTGACCGTCGTAAAGCTCTGACTGATCTCGTTATGTCATCGCTTGGCCAATCAGAAGCGAAGCTGTTAACCAGTACTTTCAAAGCTGTACACGGTCGTTCACGGCATATTACAATGCGCAAGGTGGTTCTCTCTTTTGAGTCTGCGGTAGCCTGTTCCAAGCTCCAAGACAGTAGTGCAGTCGTGCAGCAAAAAAAGATGCAAAAAAAACGCGCGGGGGTTTACTTTCGCAATATCCTACTATCTAAGAGCCTCGCCACGCTAAACCAGTGTATAAAATCCTAGTGTCACGGTTGAAAGAAACGCTACTGAGCAGACTGTACTTTATGTGAGTTCTGTATACTGCGCTTTGTATCTAGTTGCTATTCTCCAGTATTAGTGTTCAAAATGTACTTTTTTTGCCTTTGGATGAAAATCTAACGTGCTGTAATGTTACATTATATGGTATATGAAAGAAAGCAGGGTACCCAACGACTGTTTTCTGTAAAATATCTGTTCGGAGTAGCAAATTTCTATAGCTTGAGGAAGATTAAAAATTTCTAGATAACCGTTCCATTCATATGCAATTTTCCAAGCTTATCTAACAATTCCCTACGATTTTCTGAAGTTTAATTTTTCCCATTCCACTCCCCAGGTTAAGCTATTTTTCGTAGAGAAAGGAAACCTAATATTTTTGGAATCAAAAATGCGATGCAGAGAGGAATCAGAAAAATTATCACTTTCGTAAATCTTTAAATTGCAGCTAACATTTTCGGGAAAATAATACTGAAGAACTTGTAATTTCGAAAAGACTCAAGTTGCCCTAGGATGACCGAATAGACATAATTTTTTTAACGCCACTTAGAATACATTTCTAGAGATCTAAAAGTACTCTGGATAGCCTGAAAAGTGTTTTCAATGCATTTAGGAGGAAACCGTCGTTGGGTGCCCTTGAGAAAGGACTATCCCGAGCTGCCTTTCGGTTCTCACGTAAGGTATCTACAACCAAATTTCTTTTTGTCAATATACCTTAGCATAGTTATATGCACTATACTGTGGTTCTGGTTTAATTCAGTTCAGCCATCATGGCAGTGAAATCTGACAGATGCTGATAGTCCGGGTCTTTAGGAATCATACTTATGTAGTTTTCATCCTCACACAACATATTAGAACCACCAAGCAGCAGCTTACAAGGAAGACCATCTGCATGCTGCGAGTAATGTTCCACCAAGGATGTCAAATCTGTTAAGACCTTATCAAAACCCTGTTGGAACGAGAAATAACGGTGGGACATAAGCTCCTTGGATAGTGGTCATCATTTGGACATTTCAATTTTTGACGACAAGTGGAAAAAAAGCACTTTTTTGGTGTGACAATGTAATTAACACGACAGTACTAGTCGGGGACACTATTTTTTACGTCTCCTAATGGAGATGGGACCGCCATTTTACGTGATAATCCGAGCCACGCGAAGGTCTACCCGTTTGCAGGGCAAACTGAAGGAAGTACCTTAATTTCTCAGTTATTTTAAGACCCTGAGTATTGGTCCTGCCCCGGAAATTGAACCCGCGACCTCCCGCTCTGCAGTAAAGTGCTCTACCGACTGAGCAAATCCTGCCGCGGGAAAAAAAAAAAACGCAAAACACACACACACACACAAAAAAAACGAAAACAAACAAACAAAACAAATGGCCAGGAGACTCTCAGAGACTAATTCTTAACTTACACAGCTTTATAAGAGGGAGGGCTTAACACGTGTGCAACTCCTTTGGTTTGTGCTAACCTGTATCGTGACGCCATTTTCGACTTTAACAATCAAAAAGTTTCCAAATCCACTGGGATTGGTTTCTTGAGGAACGCGCATGGTCAGAGCATAGCAACCAGGCCGACTTTGACTGTCACGCACAAAAAATGACCCCTCCTCTGCCTTCTCTAGCATCTCAGTTACAAACTCCCTAAAAAGATCATTATTCATATCATAAATAAGGGTATATGACAAACGAACACGAGGGCTATCAGGATCCAGAAAAAAAAACACATAAGAAAAATATTGTTTCACTACCAACGTGATTACCTACCGCTGAAGAAATCTGTGCACTCATACCTTTTTAGAAATGTGGAAAACATTTAAAGTTTCACGCACAAATAAAAGTTTGAAATTCGCTTAGGCCATTCGTGACTGCCAGAATTTTTTGTGCACCCACAACATTTTATATTCTGAGGCAATATATTTACTTTGGACTAACTTGGATTACTGTAATTTAAATCATAAGATAACTGACCTTGGAATTCCAGGCATATACCAGTCTTCATTCTCATGACTGTTACGTTTGGACACAGTTTCGTGTTTACTGCCCCCCTTTGTCACCAGATTTGGGTCTGAGGAGGACTTTGTGATCTGAGACATCAAATTCTGCTGGTTAGTTACAATAACAGATGCTGACTTTTTGTCACTTCTTGATGGTGGAGGAGTCTGGGAACGCCCTCGAGCAATATGTCCTTCTGAAGATAAAGGACGCTCCTTCTCGTGGCGAACATGAACGTTTAGCTCTTGTGGGTTTTTTTGAGAGTCTTGTAAAATGGTTGCTGGTGCACTTATTTTCCTGTCTTCTGGCTGCAATTGAGAGGTTCCGGGGGTTCTCACATGTTTTCTTTCAATTTCTGGGCTTCCATCAGTTAGTGCATCTGTTACCACATCATCTGGTAGAATTGTCCTTTGTTCATTACCACCAAGATTCCTTTGCACAAGATCTGATCGCCGCACCTCAGGAGGAGTGTGAGCCTTGCCAAAGGACCTTCTTCTTCCAAACGGTGATCCCTGAGAAGATGTTGATGGTTGTACAGATGGTGCTGAGGGCATGGATTGCTCTTGTGAGGTGTTTGGACTTTTATTATGCGACTTCTCCTGATGCTTTTTCATTTTAGCCAGAATGGCGTGCTGTGAATGTTCATGTCCTTGCTGAGCCTCAAGCTTTGCCTGAAATAAACATTGAAAGTAACGAATTACGACACCCAAAACAGAACCTTTATTACTTTCACTCTTAAGGTACATGTATCAGCAAAAAAAACAAACAAAGAAGACGTTATAAAGCAAAAAAAAGTAGCAAATGCTGTCAATGGGAAGAGCAGAAACATGCTCCCATACTCACCCATCTCCTGCCCTGAACCACCCTTTCATCAGAAACCATTTTGGATACTGGTTCCATTCTAAGCTCTGTCCCTTTTGGAAACTTTGAATCTGCAAATGCAAGTTGAAATGCCTTGCCAATCATAGCTGTCAAACTTTGTACCTAGTAAGTAAATAAAAACAAAACAGGATACCCAATAATTATTTATCCACTGATCACATCACAAGAAAAGACTATCACTTTAATAATCATCTCTATTACCATACCATTAAGTGATGCTTTGCCATAAAAGAACTACAAGAATAAATTTAAAGCTACTTTCACTTTAGGAAACGGGTTAAAAGTCCTTCACCCTGTGTATACGAATGGAAATACCGATGACAACAGTTACTGTAAACCGTAAGTTGCAAGCAATGATACTCTTTGAGTACAACAAATGCGGTTACTCAACAGCCCTAAAAATCCTGCAACAACAAAAACTTAAGTGAAATGAACAAGGCTTTCACACAAGAAAACGACTTAAAATTAGTTATTTGTTTCACTTTGTGGCAGAAAAAAGTGGTTCCAATAACAGGGATGTAATATAAATGGAGTGCCTGCAAGGCAGTTTTGACTACTATTGGACATTTTGAGGTTGTGTGTGAGACTGGGTCAGTGTTGTCATGAATTGTACTTTGGGACTCCTTACGAGGTTGTGCAGAAGACTGAGTTAAAATTCATCCCCAAAACAGTCCCAAAGTGCAATATTTGTTACAGCAATGACCTAATATGAAGCATAACCTCCATATGGCCAATACATGTTGCAGAAGGTAGTGCTACACCCTGTGGGTTCAATGAATACACATGCAAAACGTACTGCCATAATGAGACTGTTTTCATTCCGATCACTTCACTCCTCACTCACTTGTCGCATCCACTGTCATGTTCTCTCATGCCCAAGTATGCAAGAAACAAACTTGGAAGGCAGCATGCAGTATCACAATACATGTCACGCAATGGTCAACCTGTTACAGTAAATGTTTTAATGCTCAAGTCATGCACTTTTCTCTAAAAGTCACTGTGCCACAATTTCTTTGTATTTTCTGCTCCCTGTCTTCACCCCCAAGATTTTATAACTTACAATGTTACAATGCTCTCTCTCACCTGTCTAATATATTTTGTCATGAACACATGGCAATGAATGGCTGTCCCCATAGGAGAGGGATTGTGTGACATGTAGGCAAAGAGTCTGAACTCGGGATGACAGGTGGCAAAGGAAATTCTTTGCAATGCATGAGCCATTCTAACACGCTGAAATTAAAACAACTTTTCACGAGGATATCATATGCAGATTACTAACATTTTCATCATTATTTTTACAATAAACAATGGTTGCTTCTGGAGAAAATTTGACAACAAAAAAGATAAGAACCAATCCACTTTTAAAACGTAAATGTAAGAAGACCATCCTAGTCACATTTATTTGAGTCGCCTACAAGTATAACTGTCTCCCCCTCCTCCACTCCTGACTGCACAATGTCCCTAGTGACAAGAGTGAGGAGAGATGGACAGGCTACTATTTGAAACCAGTTCCCTAGCCTGAATTTCAGATGAGTACTTCGAGTCATTTTTACGCCCTTGCTGAGGGAGTAAAAACGAAGTCTCAAAGAAATTGTCTGAAATTCAGGCTACAAGTTTGCACCACCCCATGTTGAACATCTTCTGCCAAATCTGAGCTGACTGTGACTCATGACTAACTTAGAGCCAGTGGAACGTGTTAGAAGAACCAACCAGTATTTTACCTGTCCATCAGCAGAAATGACTTTGATTCCATCACTGGAAATTAGTAGAAAAACACCAACACTTTTCTGTGCATCCTGGAGAATAAACATGAAGTTAAACATGTAGGAATGATATTACCAGTATCTAATAAATTTACAAATATTATAGAACCAAGGTAGTTAATAAAATAATGAATTTATTAGACAGCGTGAACTGCCTGTCTGAGGGAGGTTCCCGGTTGCACATACATAGAATGAAATGTTAGGCATTTGCCTTTCAGTGGAGAGCCCAAGGATTAAAGGCAAAGATTAATACTACTTTTTAAATTAATTAACAAGCTTCAGGTGGTTTAGGTTGAATCAGTGGTTGAGTCAGTTTCAACATAAACAGCAAAAGCTGTTTTGTTTAATAATGCGAAACAACACATTTCACACCAAGCATTGTTTTGGAATAGGACACTTTCGATATATTAAAATTCAGCTTGATGGTGAGGCTTAGAGGACACAAACAAAAGAAATGAATAATCATGTTCGTTCAGTTTCCTTTGTTTGTGTCCTCTAGGCCTCGCTGCGAAGCTGAATTTTAATATATCGAAAGTGGTCTATTACACAATTTTAAAGATTCAAAGCAATAATTTTATGGACTAACAGAACAGGCAAGTTAAATGAATTACCCATCCAAAAACACCATTAACATGAAGAACTTAGTTTACAGGAAGTCTTGGGTGTAAAACTAACTAGTCTGGGCATAAGAAGGTACTTCCAGCAAGTCTTAAACTTATCAAGAAGTTTACACAATGAAAGTGTATAGTGAAACTTGATTGGCTGGACTAGAATTTGAATGCTGAGCCTGACAAGTAAACATCAAAACTTACCCTATATTCCCTGAGTTTCTTTTTCACAAATCTTGTTCTTTCCTCATGTGTAGTTAAGGTAGTCTCACCATCTTTAAATGAACCACTAAGGGTGACAGCAAATGTTCCTATATACTTGAATAAAAAAAAAATTAAAATCTCATTCAAGTTACAATCGTTACAGGAGCGTATTACAGGTTTTGGTCATGTCAACTCCAGTTTTTTGAGAAAACTATGATTTTATGAGTTTAGACTCATTTTCTTAGACAGGAAATTCAAAAAGAGTCAGTTTATATTTAGTAAAACCAATAAACAAATTTAGCAAAATTTAGCCTGTTTTGCACACATTTGTTTAGCTCGTCAGACAGTTGATTTAATAGTTTGATATCCAATAATTTTAATTTCCTCTGTTTTCTAGCCCTATCATTCATAAAGAATCAACCAAGGCTAAACCATTTTAACCGGAATTTTATAAATTGACCTACGACACACAATGAATCAGAGAACTGCTTTATGACAAAATGCAGAAATGGTGTACATGTACTTTGCCTAGGCATCAAAAATTCTTGTCATGTGGCCAATGCAATTTGGATGCTTTTGTCTCAGTTACATCATTGAAATGAAAAATGCTCCTAGTTTGGGCCTGGGAAAGCTGTATGGTAACCAAGCAAGGCAGCTGTAGTGAAATGTAGCGTAAGTGATATACACCTAATTGCAGTAAGGTTGTCATAGAAAAAAGCAAAAAAGCAAAAAGCAAAAAGTCAAATAAGAATAAATTAGCATGTAATTATCATAGCTTGCAACATTCACAACACATACGCATATAGCTGAATATTAATCACGTAATATGAGAGAAATCATTTGCATCAGTTTCTTGGTGTCATTCTAATGCAATTCGAGGCTGATTCATCTAGCGAATTTCAAAAGTGCTCGAATTACAAACGTACATCGAATAACTATTAAAGAAATAATGGCTCCATTTTTTTTTCAATAAATATGGCCTGGGGTAAATTCCACGAACGCGACGCGTCTTTTAGTTTAGTGCTAAATAGAAAAGCCAGTCTGCGTATGGTTTGCAGTGCACAACACAATCTGATCACAATTTTCAAGCAACAAATCAGGGGCGGAGAGGGTTAGGGGTCCTCCACCACTTCCTCACCCGCGCCACAAACCAAGCTTCGTTTGTCAGGACATCATAGATTGGCGACTGAAAGTGCGACAACTCAGACATTACATTGCTCGCGTCAATTTACCTTTTTCTTTTTCGAATTGTGCGACTTCTTTTGATGGAGAATGTTAGCTCTAAAATGACATTGGCGCCTGTCTATCTTATAGCGCGGAATTACAGAATTATCTCTTGTTATTGTGAATGACTTCTTAAATATAGTTAAATTATTAAAATACGCAAATGTAAATCACATGGCTAATTAATTCATATTTGGCTTTTTGCTTTTTTCTTTTTTCTATGACAACGTTATTGCAATTAGGTGTATATACAGAATTTTCAGTACGGTCTTCTATACGTGTTGTTAGCTTTAGCCTGTGACTTTAAATGAGACCTAATCACTTTGCTGGATACCACACACAAAAAACTCATCTGATATCGGTCATTAGCAAGACAACTAAAAAACTACAAAACAAAATTCTCAAATCTGATTAGCTATCAACTGTCATGATTTCAGCACTAATAGGACAGTGTAATCAGACAGTACGCCTCACGCCTGTAATTGGACTGTATGGCCATCTCACGTGCGCACTTAAATGACTTTTTAATTTTCACTGCTAGCAAAAAAAAATCTCTCAGACTTTCTTGTGTTTTAACTTTTAAAAAGCCCTAAAATATCACAAATTTTGTTATAGTTATGATTAATTGTTAACAGAACTTCATTTTGTCCAATGGTCTACAATCATACTCTTGATTAAACAAATTGGACTCCCGCTACGCAGTCTACCGATTTTGTTAATCACTCGTATGATTACAGACCAAATTGGATTCCACTCATTACTAGTATCATTATTAATAGTACTGATTACAAGCCGGACATGTGGACATGTATCACTGCAGTATGGTTGTAGTTGCATGGTCTTTTTTAGGCATCAAAAGAAATCGAATAGTTTGGCTCTTTGACTAACATTCACCATCAACAAAACACAAAACGTTGCCAAAAAATTTGCATTCACTTAAGTATTTTTTTTATATTGGTCATGTATTTTTTTTACCCTGCTAGCAGAGGCTTTTCCCTTGTGTTTCTCAGCGTTGTACTGCCATTCTCTTCGCGGTTTTGGTTGCTCGCGTTTTGTTTTGGTTGTGAACTAGCCTAGCAAAACAAAACGCGAGCAACCAAAACCGCAAAGAGAATGGCAGTACAACGCTGAGAAACACAAGGGAAAAGCCTCTGCTAGCAGGGTATTTTTTTAAAGGCCCACTTAGCTGAATGGATGAAGCGTGTGATTATATGTTGATCTTAACAAAAATTGAATAACCACTTGTTGGCTCTGCTCTTGTGACGACTTCGTAAGATCAAAGTGTAAAATGCAAAAGACAACCATCGACTGGGTGACTTAACAACAAACAATTTTTGACAATATTAATTTGATCATTGATGCGGATGACGGATGATAGCGACTTGTCAGTTTTAGAACCCATTTTGTTTTAAAAACAGCGATGAAAGGAAAGTTGAGTTTAGTGATTACAGTAAAAAAAATCCAAATACCTGACAGCTTTGTTTAGGTCCCAGTAACTTTGGCTGATGCTCTTCAGGATTTAGGTCAACAAACCCTTCGGGATCAAATCCATCTGCACTGTCACTGCCACTCTCGTCACCTAAAATGGTCGAAGAATTTGAGGCAATCTTTGGGGAATGGCTTTTTTGATGACCGTTGCGCACATTCAAAATGTCATCTTTGGTTTTCTTCTTTTTCTTTTTGAACATTTCTCTCACACGCAAACCCGTTGACTGTTCGATTGTCCTGTCGATTACAAAACGAGCCTGTTTATTTTATGGTCAGCAGTACTAACTGACGGAAGTTACGTCATGAGGAGGAAGTCATTGCATCGTCATTGCATTACTAAACTTACGTCACGCCAGGTGTTTGCGAAAAGTCAGAAAATAGTTCTTGTATCAGCTTGCCCAATATCTCACAAACGTCGATCCGAAGAAAGGTCAAGAAATAAGCCTAATGTGAAAGTATGAGAGATCTTACTTACTCTGTGAGCAGGCCCGAGAGTTTCGGGCTAGATTGTCTGTTTTTACTTCTAACTGAACCCATCTGCTTCTGGAAGTTTCTGACGAGCCTCGCCTTTATTAGGGAGCTTAAGCAAATACGACGACGACCACAACGACGACTGCAAAAAAACAATAGGTTTAATGATCAAAACAACAGCTCTGCACGTGCATCACGCTTTTTAGTACATTTCTTTGACGTCCACTGCACGACTACGACGTGAAACCTCCTAATTTGCCGTTTTATGGAGGACGTGGACATGCCACGACGAATTTTCCTTCCTATTTTTGAACTTGAATAAAATCCTTAAGAATTCAACTCCAGGAAAACTAGCCTGCATTTGACATATTGAGCGGGTCCTAACAGACGCGATTAAGTTTGAAAGAACGCAAATTCATTTTTTTAGCAACGTTTTCACTGACGTCGTCGTCATCCTTGCTTAAGGTCCCTATTTGTTCTGAAGTGACGCGGTCTTAGGGAGCGATCGGACAAAAACATAAGCTACACATCTTCCTATAGCTAAGAATGTTTTCCTACTTAGCTGAAATATTACGTTTGTCCTCTCTCTAACCTGGAACTTCTGGGCCAGGGAGGGAACTTCCCTGCTAGCAGAGGCATTTTTGCCTCGCCGTCATGAGAGACCTCTCCTAGCAGGGACGTATCATCGCAAAACATGGACCCCCGGTCCATGGACCTCTTCATGGATCCGGTCCATGGACTACCCCCGTGGACCACTCCTAAGTTTTGAAGATGAGTTTTTACCAGAGGTCTAAACGAATTTTAGGAACCTTAAATGGAAGAATTTGTTTCAATTTATATTATCAGGATTAGAGTGTTTTTACCTATTTTTGTACATATTACTATTGTAAGTAGCTATTAATATTTTTTTACGATTGGAAGTAGCTTTGTAATTCAGCCTTATATGTACAATGTTTTACTGCAATGAGTTTCTTTAAATAATAATAATAATAATAAAAAGTATTATTGCCTCAATTTTTTCTTGAATTCCATACATGGGTTTAATTTAGTCCGGAAGGAGAAACAATATTTGAAGGGGATGTGAGGAGAGGTAGAGGGGAAGTATTCACTTACGAAGTTTCTTTTGTGTGTCGTCGAGTTGCGTGAAGATCGATACAGAAATGGCTACGTATTAGACAAGGGAGGAAGAGGTAATGCATGATGATTGAGTACTCTCCCCAGACTTCCCTTCCCTTATAGCCCTTGGAAATGTTTATTCAGTTAGCAAATGTTTGAATCCTGCTCACGAATCAACGGCAAAATGACCTGCAGTTATCAAACAATGTGGCTGGTCCGACGCCTTACATGCAGGCACTTACAGGATGTCATTCATTCAAGTCGAGATTGTTGTCGTTAAAAACACATAGACATAAAGCTTCCTCGGCAGACTCATACGCAGCCGTTTTTGTTTCAATTTTTACGCAAGGTAAATAATATAGAAAAAAATTAAGTATGGAATTTGATTTCCAAACACTTGACAATGACAACATTTAGTTTGGGCGGGAGCCATGAGTAGGAGGTAATATCACCCTTACAAACCCTTAGAGTCAACCCTTCCCCGAATAGATTTATAATTGAACGGTTCCCAGAGGTGGGATCCTTCACCTTGGTTGGGGATGCCTCAAGCATGGTAGAGTTCCAGCCCCCTCAGTAAGAACTTAAACGAATGCTCCAAATTCTTCTAAATTGCCACCCACTGCAGTTCTGGAAAGCCTTTTGCTTTCTCTTAGATTGGGGAACAAATTTCCATGCACCCGTAAATCAACAGGACCACTCCCTCAATTCAAACTCCCACACAATTTAATAGCTCTCCCGTCAACCCCTTCGCACTTAGACTAGTCCCAGGCCGCTGCTGTGGAGAGGAAGTTCGTGCATCACTGCATGTAAACTTATGCAACCAATATGGCGGCGGTGTCGGCAGTCTGTGGAAGAAACATAACTGCTAAAGCCTTGCAGTTAAGACCTGTCGTTGCTTTGTCAAAGGTGCGTGAAAGGAGATGAAATTGAATAACATTGATTTAGATGAATGGAGGTTACTAATCAACTAAGTTGTTGTTTTCAGTGTGATGGATTCAACATAAGCTTAACACGAAAACGAGATTAGTGATTTCCAAACGCCCAGACACGAGCCAGGGTTTTTATTTAATCGATGGATTCTTTTGGTTCACATTAAGGTCATGTTAACACAAGCTTTCATTGGTAAACTTTGTCAAATTGAAGGTTTTTTTATCCAAATAGTTCCTCTTAAATTGAAAATTTAAGTGTAAACTCTTTCTCTTGTTACATAAGCATATTTTGTGAACACTTGTAAGATTATATCAGTAATAAGTTTTCTTTAAATAGAAGTTTTCAGAAAATTAAGATTGTGTGAACACAGAATGAACTTATTTAGTTCTCTATCATTAAAAAGAAAGCAGAAATATCTGTGATCTGGGTGAAATATATACACAGTTTAAAATCCTCTCGCTGGCCCAGGCAGCTACATTTCAACCAGTCTCATGTTAAATCCTCTATATGTAACCACCTTTCGTAAGGTACTTGAATCATTTGTACTTATCAAGGCAGCATGGTTGGAACTTCATGTAAGCTTCAACCTCAAACACAATGGGCACTAAAACTCAGCAGTCTAGACAACTATTTACAGGGGGTGTGACTGAATTTTAATTAAGTACAGTGACTGCGTTAAATTATCTACCTATGTAGCCTCCCATGCATGCAGACTTTCTTTTGGCTCATCATGCAATCCTCCCTGTCTGTGGGGAAGGAACACGCGACAAACCCCTAAGATGTCTGCATGGGAGCTGAGGCTACAATAGTTGCAGGATTGGGAATTTCTATCAGCTTTCCAGAGACCTAATGCAAAACAACTGAGAGGAAGTAAAGCATCAGACTAATGCTGTATTTATTTTGCAGCTTCCTGTTCGTAATGCAGCCACAGTCAGTGAGAGTCCTCGTATGAAGACTTTCTCAATCTACCGCTGGGTGAGTGGCTTGTTTCAAATTTCTTTGCTCTACCAGTACCATAGTTAAACCTCCATTAAGTGGCCACCTATTGTAGTTGGAGCGTGGCCTGGTATTGAACCAGGACACATGGGCAAGGCGTGAAGAAAACATGGTGTGTTTGTTGTAAGCTCATTAGACTTGTCTTCTCTTTGTCTTTGCTCATAGCAGTACCCAAGTCTTAGAACACCTATTACACGGCCATCGTCTATTAAGCAGCCAGAAATCAGAGTTCCAAAAAAATTGTAGAAAAGAATGGGAACCTAAGCCTCTATTAAGCAGCCACCTCTCTTAACTGGCTGCAACCACCTTTTGGCCATCCCAACAAAAGTTCTCCCATTGTTTTCACCTCTATTCAATGGCCATCAAGTGCTTGATACACTCAAATTGGCTTCATTTTTAAAAGTATGATGAAGGAAAATGTAGTCCGCGATAGAAGGTGACGACTGATTGTGTGGACTAGTACTGCTTCTCCCATTGCAAGTTTGTTTTAAAATAAGGTGATGTTTCTGCTAAAGGTTTTGCCAGTTTATGACCACCTCTATTGAGTGGCCAACCTCCTTTTAGTGGCCACTTGCCGGTACCCCAAGGGTGGCTGCTTTATGGAATTCCAACTGTAGCTGGAAGTACCGGCAATCGTTATTTCTTATCTCGACACATGCATGGTTGAATGTTAACTAATTGCTTTTTAAACAAGTTTGTTACCTCCAATTGTCACTCTAGTATTAAATGAAAGCTTTGATAGATTTCTCACAGCAATGCTGTCATCACAAACACTCCCTTTCTCCATTTGTTCTAGGAGTTAAAAAAAGTATTTTCATTTTTATTCATAGGATCCAGATAAACCAGGTGATAAGCCAAGAATGCAGCAATATGAAGTGGATCTCAATAGGTTTGTACCGTCTTTTTTGTGTTTTAGGCAATTGTATCTAGCTAGTGGGCTTTTCAACAAAATCTCTAGTGGCTGCCTCACAAAATTCAGCAGTCCAAAAATTCGAGCTGGCCTTATCATTTGACCTTGTTATGATGGTGATAGTGATGATATGAAATTATAGCACCAGTTATGAAAATATTCTTTTAAAGGTCTTCCATTTATTGGTGTGCTTACACAGGTAATAAAAAGCTTGAGCTCAAAAATAAGGAAACCAAACTAAAGCCGGTATTTGATTTCTGTGAAGAGGGGGGTATCTTGTAGATGCACTATTGAATTTAGGTTTTCCAGAATTTGAATCCTACCAACAAGCTATCCTACTGGGTTGAATATTGTTTAAGCCTGAGAATGATTTAACTTACAAAATGCATACACAGTACCTGTAGATGTCAGACTTAAACCAAGTTTTGATACTTTACAGATGCGGCCCAATGGTACTGGATGCACTTATCAAAATAAAAAATGAAATTGATCCCACAGTTACATTCAGACGCTCATGCAGAGAGGGTAAATGTTATCTCTAAATGGTATTTTTGTTTCTTATCTCTATTTTAATGCTTTTTATCATTAATAAACTTTTTTTCTCTCATTCAACAGGAATATGTGGCTCTTGTGCTATGAACATCGCAGGGACCAACACACTGGCTTGTATCAGGTAGGTTCATTCTTTCAGTTTATGGAGAAAGCAACCCCTTTGTTTTCTCCTACAAGATATTATTTTCTTTTTTTTTACCTCAGTTGCTTTTGTATGGATTAAATTTTCTGTTATAATAGAAATGGAGATCATAAAAATAATGAGAGCTTTTTCTTTTCAGTCGAATTAACCCAGATGTTGGAAAGAAAACAAAGATATACCCCCTGCCACACATGTATGTGGTAAAAGATCTTGTACCGGTGAGTTCAGTTTTATGACAGTGATCTCTGTCATCACAATAACGTACTTCGAAACACTGAACAGCTACAACCAGCTTTATTGTTTTATTTTATTTTACATATTAGAGAGACTAAGGTAATTTTTAAAGAGTTTATTCTGTCTATTTAGGACATGAACAATTTCTATGAGCAGTATCGGTCAATTGAACCATATCTCAAGAAGAAAACTGAGGTGGAATATGGCAAGGAACAGTATTTACAGTCCATTGAAGACAGAAAGAAACTGGTGAGTTGATACTGGTACTACTACTTCTCTTCTGTTTACTGCAGGAAGTTAAACGACCTTATCTATGACAGTATGCCTTGGCAGGGCCATGTTCTTGCAGAGCCCAGTAGTCCCTGGCAGGCAACTTTTGCTTTTTGGCAACTAGGATTGACAGGTTAAGAGCACTGCGCCCCCTTCAATTTTACTTAGAGCACAGCCTTGCTAAGAAAACATCAAGGATAAAAATAAAATGGCCTTGGCCTTTCATTTACCCCGTGATGCACGGCTTCCGTGTGTGTTTCCTGTGATTCATTCCAACTTTTACCCAAGGACTTGAATAGAAACTCTTGCTACACAGGCTAGCTTTCATTTAAAGTACCTTGCAAGTATTTCAGCACTTCCTGTCCCAGCCTTTTCTGAAACTGATCTCTTTTTTCTTGTATTTTAGGATGGCTTGTATGAGTGTATCCTGTGTGCATGTTGTAGCACATCCTGCCCTAGCTACTGGTGGAATGGAGATAAATATCTGGGGCCAGCAGTTCTTATGCAGGCCTACCGCTGGATGATTGATTCTCGGGCAAGTATTAACACTACTTTCTTCTATAACTTTGCTGCCAGTATTAGTAGTAGAGAATATTCCCTGTTGTACTTGTTTTTGCATACAATGTTTACTGATAAACTACAGTGTATTACATGGGGCTGTTCAAAACCAACTTTATTTACTTTCTGGTAAACTGTTAAAGTAATGGCTTCTTATTTAACATATTTGATTTTGTTACACCCCATTGTGATTGGGCAAAAGCATGTACCTAAACAGTTTTAAGTTTACCTGTAACAAGTTACTTAAGGTTTTTTTTTTCATTTTTGTTTTGGTTGTCGCTATATTAAACATTGGCTTCCTAACTTGAAGTATATATAATTATGTAACCTTGTTGTAGGATGACTACACTGAAGAGCGCTTAGCTCAACTTGACACAGATCCGTTCAAAGTGTACAGGTGTCACACTATCATGAACTGCACAAAGACTTGCCCCAAGGTATGGTAACTCTTTTTTATTTTCACTGAATTATATACGGACTTTATGTTGAACTTTTTTGCTCACAATGAATGAGGTTAGAGAAAAGCCACAATAATATTCTACCTACAAATAAATAAATTTGAATGATGGCATGCTAACCAAGTGCGGAGTGGAGAGGTAACTATGTGATGGACTCGCATCCCACTCATTGAATGATGCTAATAGAAATTTGCACTTAAAAAGAAAAAATTGCATCATCACTGATATGCATGTTGGAAGTTATAGTTGTAGCAGTGACTGTGAGCCCTCTTCACACCAATGATTGGAAGTTAGGTTTAGTGTATTCCTCTGTTGGGCCAAACATATGGGAACCAGCCTTATGACAACTAAACCCAGGACTGTCATTGAGGGTCAAGGTTCAGATGTTTCCCCCAGCTACTATTAGCATGAGCCCAGGCTACTTTCTCAGTAAAAAGAAAGAAGTTCTAGCTGTTTCTTTTCTCTGCCCACTAACTTGAAATCTTACCAACTTCCCTGCATGTAAACTTATCTAATGTTCAGTGTTATATTATAATTCTTCGTCTAGGGACTAAATCCTGGAAAGGCCATCGCTGAAGTGAAAAAGATGTTGTTCTCTTATCAGACCAAGAAGGCTGCTGCAGCGTAAACCCATTCTTGTCTTTTATAGGTCAAATTAAGTCTTGAAAGTGTATTAAGTTTTAAGGACATCACTACTAAAATATTTCAGAGGGGACTGAGTAGTCAGTGAGTGTGTAGGAAAGTTGTCTGTAACTGTAAATTTTATTTTTCAGTGCAAAGCTCTTTGAATTTCTGATTATACCCTAACTTCAACTAATTATTGTACAATAAAATGGATGGAAATTTAATTACTTTACCTTTGTTAATAACAAACTGGCAGAAGACCATTGTTTTCTAACTAGTCTTTGCTCTGCCAATGAGTTTCGTGGTCTAATAATTATTTGTAACAAAAGTTTGGAACTCTACAATATGTTGTTTACATAATTACATAGTCACAAATAGAAGGTTTTCCTTGTAATAAATACTTCATTAAAAATAAAGTTTTTCTTTCTGTGCTGGTTCGTATGATATTCTTTTATGTAACTTATAATATAAATGTGGGCTTGTCTCTTTGAATGACAAAGGAACAACAGCAGGAATTTTTTGTACTGTGTGAATCAAGCAAGGTATCAAACCAAAGTCCCTTGAGTGCTAGGCAAATATGACAACACTTCACTGTCCAGGAACCAACTGTTGCTAGTAGATGAAAAAGTCATGCAATTTCATATTTTATCACTTAACATCACAAGGTCAGAGCACTGGGAATCTGCATCTCAGGATGTCACTGCATGTTATGCTGCACAAACTCAACCTCGGTGTTCCATGAATTCCATGCACTGATAGAGTCCTATGCCAAAATGAAAATTTCATGTGGTAGGTTATAATAATTATTATTGTTTTTCTAAAAACTGAAATTGCCATATCATAGTAGTTATCAATCCCAACTATTACAACAGGTCTGGAACAGGGTGAGACAAATTCAAAAAAATCAAAAGTCAACTTTTCAACTTCTGTTTACTAACCAGAACTCTAAAGAGCAAAACCATGATAATAACAGCAAAATAAGTAATGACAATAACCCTTGAGCTATCACATCAGACAAGACTTTACCACAGCAAAAGCAGGAGCACCCTCCGCCCCCAGGTAAACAGTGTCCCAAGGTCAAATTGTCTTTTGTGATGCCCTTACCTAATTGGAACATGGAGCTTTCTCAGCATCTTTGGTTGTTCCTACTTACGGTAACGCAACCAAGTTTTCATCAACAGAGGCAAAGTTAGAATTATTCATTATAAAACAAATGCAGTATAGCATTTTTACCTGGATTACAAACAGTAAAAGGAGAACTGGATTTCCTTTCCTATTCATTCACATCGTGGTGAAAAATCCTGCCGAGAAGAGAAAGAGTGGCTGCGTCACTTTCTGTACTTAAAAGTAAATACATCCTCCAATCTTCATCTTGAATGATGAAAATGGTTACCTTGTGCCTTCAAACAAGGTAGATAATATCCCTATGGTTGACGACAAAAAATGATCATAATTTATTTGCTCTTGTTTTAAAATTCTGTTTTCATGTTATGTTCCATTTCAAAATGCAGCCAACCCAAAGTAGAACTGTTATCGATTGCATGACTGACTTAAAAAAAATTATATCAGTCACCCATGTATTTTAGTGGCTGCTTATAATGGTTAACACATTCCACACTCATCTCAGTTTGACATAAATGCAGTCAAACCTCTGAGCAACAATCCTCAGTGACATTAATACAAGTTCTGCTCACGGTGATCTCAACAAATGCCCAGGCTCGGCCACAAGTCACTTAATAGAAGGCTACTTCAAAGAGGCTCAACTGCATAATTGACAAGGGACTCCCGTAATTTGCTGACAGAAACTTCTCTTGAAAATGAAGAGCAAATTTTTACTAAAATTACTTGTATAAACGTACTTACAGCTGGTTCCTTGACTGACTCTCACTATTATTGCCACATTGCTTTTCTTACTTCACAGATGGCACTCAGGAGGTTATTATTCAATCCCTGAATATCACACCTTTGCAAACCATCATCAAGACTCTACATCTCACAAAATGATGCTTTCGATGTGGTTCTGTGGCTGTCACCCTTCAAATCACACCTTTGCATTCCCTGTCAGACTCTCCAGCATCATAAAATTTGATCATTCAGCATTCTCTTTGCTTGTTTCACTTGACAAATCACACCTTTGCACTCCATGTTAAAGACTTCCTACACTCTGGATGTGGCTATTCTGGTTCCAGCTTTTGCATCTAAACCATGAGATCTAAACCTTCGTGCACCATGTTGAGAGAAGACTCTCCTGGTGCCTAACACTCAAAAATAACCCTTTCACTTTACAATCAGCTGACTACCGTAAAATTACTTTACAGCCTATGAGTATGAAACAATCAAACATCCAGAAATTTGAAAATACAATTCTTGTACACACAAACAAAAATGTGTACCCTTTGCATTCTTGCATATAATAATCAGATAACCCTTGAATGTATGTCTCTGGTGGTCACAGATACATACAACAGCATTCAAGAGGCGTGACAAATCAGAAGTCACTCTTCCACTCTTCTTTGCCATTCCAAACCATGACTGGAAAACTTGTATGGATGACTTAATTGCCACAGGATAAATGAATTTGTTATTTCACACATCACCAAACTTGCAGCAATATGATTCCTGTCTATTTGAAACAAACACTTCTCCACTTCAACTCCACTTCATCGGACAAACATTTTCAAAAATATTATTTGAAAAGTGCATGTGACCTCGTACAGGAATGAATCCATCCATGCACTTTAAACAACAAACTACTTCAAGTATTATTGTTTTGGCCAGTCATTAAACTTTCACAGAAACTAGCTTAATCATCATACTACATACCATTCATTTTAATTTTTGAAGCTTTTCATTAGAATGGTGTTTAGCTAAGTTTACAAGGACAGGTTCGTTGTAAAAAAGAAAGTCAAAACAGTTGATCAAAAGTTCATGGTAAGAGTCTCTTTATAATGCAGTCTCTGTCATCTCATGCAACCATTCAAAAATGTTGAAATATTCCAGTTAAACAGTGTCAGTGTTCTGTGTTTTCACACCTCACTCAGCTACATGCGAAAATATTATTGTTACAAGTTTCATGCTTATTTCAACTATGGTTCACTGTTAGTAAAATGTCTTTGACTTCTTTAACATTAAATCTGAATACCAGTACTTAATAAAGTTTGTTTTGGGAGTTACCAGAACTGTTGTTTGCTTTCTACATTTTGACAGGGCAGCCAATAAAAATGGTCAAAGGGGTTGTCTATGGCTGTTTTCTCCCTAGCATAACAAAAATTCAAACATACACTTGTATACCATGTATTAGCGAGATCAAATCTAAAGATAATATTATTATCCTGTTTTACTGTAAAGTGTAACCTGAGATCAATGACCAACATAAATTAAAAATAACATGTTTCGAAACTCACTGAGAGTTCTAATCCACAAAACAGTGTTGAAGTCCTACCACTTGAGTTTATCTCCTGTTATGTCTGGATGTCATCATGCTTGATGATGACCCACTTGATGGATTTCCCATGTTTAACATGCTCTGCATCATGGAGTTGTACGCCGCTGAAACATTAAACGGCATATTCTGACGGCCTCCATCACTCCAGGAATTCATCCCATACATGTCAAATCCCAACCCCCCACCCCATCCCCCAGAGGAGTGCATGGGGTGCATGTCTTGATGTGATGGCACAGGCACATTTTTGGCTGCCTTTGGCTCTGCCACGCTCACATTCAGCAGATTTGTACCAAAGCGGTGAGATTCTGAGTGGACCTTTTTAGCAACCTCTCCTGATGAAAATGTCACAAATGAGATTCCACGCATGGGTTTTGGAATATAGACATCAATGACTTCACCAAACTTGCTAAAATACTCATAAAGGTCATTCTCTGTGGTGCCATCTGGAAGACGTCCAACAAACAGTTTCTTTGGCATGACCTCATGCTGAGGAAAAGGAAAAGAACTATAAATAGTTTGTAAAGCTAATAATAAAATTTTGTTCATATTTTCTGTATTATTTGCAGCGTCAAAATAAAATCTTTCATTTTCTGCCCCCCAAAAACAGAACATTTACAAATTAATAATTTAAAGACACCTTTATCAGGAAGGGAGGTTGTTGTTTTGACAACCTTCAGTATGCAATTTCAGGTTGAGTAAAAGAGTCGAGCCCAAGAATCTTGTCGTCAAGAAGGGAAGGATATTTTCTGCAGCTAAGCATTATTCATATTAGATGATTATGTTCTTTCTTTATGCATAACATCATTAACCCTTTAAGTGACTCCTAAGAGTGACTAACATCACTTTTCTCCTAACAATATTAATACAAATAATTATAATCATTTTAAGATTGAGTACTGAGAATTGATAAAATGATCGCCCAATGGCAAATGCTTTGATTGTTTAATAAATTCTCTCAACTAATGCAACTATCAATGTTAAGCCCCAGGGTGGGAGGGGCGGGCTACCCACGGGAAATTGACTGAGCGTGCCTTCCCCAGGGTCGGGAATTTGACATGGCCGCCATCTTGGAAGACCGAGAGAAACTGGAAATGAGTGACCTGCCATCTTGGTAATACCCAGAAGTCACCAGAGGTAAATGACCTCTGCTTTTCTTGAAAGTAACAAGACAACATAAGCGAAAGAATGGTGAAGAAATCTGTTTTATTTTTCGGTATATATGAACCATCACTTCTTTCATTGTATGATCGAATGTTTATAAATAGAAGAGTCTTCGTTCCTTCTGTTTCTGTTTCTATGTGAGATTGTAAAAGACATATCCTTTCCAACCTGTCAATTATTAAGTCCTAACTCTGTTAGAAAAAGTTACCCCAGAGGCGGGAAATTGACATTTAGTAGGTGCCTGGGGGTGGGGAATTTGACTCTGGCTGCCATTAAACTGTCAAATTCCCCTGGGTCTGCCCACCCCCCCCCCCTCCCACCCTGGGGCTTAACATTGATAAGGGCATGATTCTTTAAGGACAGAGATCAGACTTGAGGCTTAAAGGGTGAATTATTTCAGCTCTGACATAATTTAAATTATAATTATTATTATGCTTTCACTGATACTGATACAAATATAAATATTATCAATGTCATATGACATTACTACTGATACAAACACAAATCATTACCAATATCACTGATACTGATTCAGATGCAAATTATCGATATCACTAATTCTGATACAAATATAAATTTAAATGCTTTTGATACTGATATAAACACAAATTAATTATTGTTAACAATGTCACTGATACTGATCCAGATACAAATTATCATTGTAACTGCTTCTGTATTCAAGAATGAACAAATACAAAACTAATCCAAGACAAAGCCTGGTACTTACCTTACTTCCTGGCTCCCGCACGTGACAATTACGACCTTGAATGTAGTGCACCTGAGATAAAACTTTCTGCCTTACTTCAGGACTCTTGAAGTTTACAAACCCAAATCCTCTTGACTTTCCACTGTGGTAATCCATTTTCACCTGACAAAGAAAAAGCACAGCAATTACTACAAAACCTCCCCCCATCTCTAAGAAGACCTCCCCCACCCTTTTCAAAAGGAAGAAAGTTAAGGGTAATTAACTCTCCCTCTCTTCTTAGCCATGTTTACTCTCACAACTAAGCCATTTTCTGGTCAGTATCTGGCCAAAATGATGAGTGCTCAAAGTGTTCTTTTGAGTTTGAAGCTAATTTAAAGCTTCTAAGGCTTGGGCATGCACAGAAGACAAAATTTAAAAACTCTATTTGGCTGTAAAGTTGACACTGCCCTCTTGACTTCTTCCTTTCACTTTCTTTCCTCCTCAGGAAACCAGTAGACTCAGTATGTCAAGTAAAAATTTGAAGCTATAAAACACAGCTAAACAGTGCCATTTAGATGAAGCTTTTTTCACAAATGTCTACTTCAAAAGTTAATGCAACTTCTACTTTTTTATTTGTGGTTACCTCTGCCATGTTTACCGCACCAAATTTTTGGAAATATTCCTTCATTTCCTCTGATGTTGTCTTCCAGGGAAGTCCTAAGACAATCAGATCCCCCAAGTTCTCTTCTGTAGCAGACATCTTTGTCATTTTGGATTCTGGCTCTTTTACTGCATTGGGTGATTCTTCTATCTTTCGCTTAGTTGTACTATCTAACATTGCAAAGTGGTAATTAAATTAATTGAATCAATAATAGCAATTAATATGACTGAGTGCAGTCCACATTGGCCTATAATGGTAGGAAAAACTCTGTAATCCCACATAAGTGATTAATAATAAACACAGAATTGTCTCAGAGTTTACTGCAAGACAAGAAAATTAAAACCCCTTAACAGCAACATCATTTCAAAATCACTGAGCTGTAATAATTTATAGCAGTCAAATGTTTCTTTTTTTTTTTCGTTTAGTAATAGACTGTGTTGTCATATCACAGCATGCCCAATGGCCGGATTGTCATGTTACTTAAGGGGTGTTTACATGACACCAGGGCGACTTTCGCGCCGCGACGAGTTCACTCCAGTTCCTTCTCATGGCTCTACATTTGTTTACATGATACCACCACAAAAGTCATGCCGGCGCGAGTCGCCCCGGCATGAGTTCACCCCGGTTGTCGCACCGGGGCAAGAATTTCACTCCAGTACGAAATCTCGCCACGGTATCATGTAAACACGAAACGACCACCCGTTTCGGTGTGAAATCGGTCTGCCGGTAGACTGGAACGGGTAGCGCATGCGTAATGTTTGCGATTTTGAATCATACGTGCATTTTATCAACATGAAGTATACCTTCAAATAACGAGATGTGAAATAACTCAGTCATCATGTAAACGCGATACAAAATCAAAAAGTCATGTCGGTATGAAACTCACGCCGGTGCAAGTTTTCTCATGTAAACACCTCCTTAGGCATGAGGCATACTATCATATTACATTGCCCTATTTATGCTGAAATCAGGGCTGCCGATAACCAATCAGGTAAGAAAAAACAATGCTGCTAGTAAGGCCTCCTTTCACCTCAGATCTCCTGAAACTTAACTCAAGCATGATTCAAATAAATATCAGTCCAAAGCTTATTTATCTATGATGCACATAAACAAAACATACCTGCTTTGACTGACCAGCACCTGCATTTTCAGAATTGTGAGGTTCACTGGCAAGTGTTTCCTTTTCTCCCCTCCTCCTCCCCCTTAATTCGGGGTGACCATGTTGGGATAAGATTTTTGCATAGCCCATTACAATATGCATGCACGTATCATGCAGCCATCTCATAGCTCATGCTATTTCACACAGATGAATTTAATTTAACATGTAGGCATACTAAATGTATGGGGCTTTGTTGAAATCTTACCCAAAATTTACAATCTGACCATTCAAATAAACGCTCATATGTACAGCTTTCGAAGAGTGCTGTTGATTTATATTTTCTCACCATTTTTCTGGACTACAACGTACAGATGATCGCCCCATCCATCTTCTGCAGGAGGGCACAGCATGTTATTGACCAAGCGGATTCCTCGCCAGCTGTCTGTCTCGGGATTTTTATATCTCAACCCACAAGCACCGGGAAATTGCGCTTGTAATGTCGACAGCAAAATGGCGCCGTCCGTTTCAGTGGGAAGCTCTATAGCAGGAAGCGACTCATCTTCGGTCACTCTTACATACTGATCCATTTTAGATTCTTCGGAAAGTAGCCTTTCAATGCTAAAATAAGCTGTGAGTCGATTTTGCCCCTTATTTTTTAGGCCACAAATAATCACCAACTTCGTACATTCTGCCTCTCACCACAAAGGTCCAAAATGGCCACCCGTTGTTCTTCAATCCCAGAATGCTGTGTAACAGAAGTGAGGGTCTCGCTCCCGAGTCCTCGCTCTTCCTCTCGCGAAATAGCTTGTCGGATTTTCAACTTCCCAACAACCTTAAAAGCCTCGTACACGATCCGTCTCACTATAAACTCGCTATCCATTCATAAGAATTTAGAAATGTTATGAGTAAAAAGATGAAAAAAAAACTGAAACAGACTAAGAGAGGATATTGGACACAATTTAAGTTATAAATCTCTGGGTAACTTTTCTTGCTGAAACCTCGAAAGACTTCGAAATAATCCTCATAACTATCGTACTGAGTTTTACGAATAGTCTTTCAGCCAAACTGAAGAGGTTTGAATAAACGAAACTTGTCTTAAGGCTAGAATAGAGGCTAGTGCGTGAAAGACTATTCGTAAAACTCAGTACGATAGTTATGAGGATTAAGTTATAAATCACATTTATTTTACCTCTTTATCGTACATTTTTCACCCGAATGCTACGCATTAATTATAATATAAACAAACCAAGTGAATACAAAATCTTCTAACATCTTCTATAAATTCAAATTTTATTTCAAGTTCAACTTCCACTGAATTCGCCAAACTTTATTTTAGATCGTTCAGACAAAAATCGTCCCAGGTAGGGAGGGATAGGGTGGGAATTCCCTCATCCCGTCAACTTTGATCTTTTTGCCTTTTTGGTCTTCTGCTCTAGACTTAGTCATTGTCCCAGGTCCCACGTTGGCCTGGAAAGAGGCTACTGATACACGGTGCAACAGGTTCTGAAAGCTTGAAGCCAATAGGCCATTTCCGAGTTCCCCCGGGCCTCTGTTTCAAAACGAGGGTAGGTGCTCAGCCTTTGATGGGAAAATCATTTTTCATTCTCATCCACCTAAAACTCATTTTCACAAGAAAGGCTGTGCACCTAGCCTCATTTTGAAAGTGAGGGTTTTGGGAACTCGGAAGTGACCTATTTATTTCCATATCTTGAGAACTCCGTCTCTACCAGCCGATATGACGTAGTTGTGAGGCAGTTTAGTGACTGCAATGTCATTGATACATTCGTGATGCCCCACGGGGGAATGGTCAGGCCCTCGACGTGGTAGATCTTCATGTACGCCACCCTGGCGTGGTTTGCAGTAAACTTCCTGGAGAACATCAGTTCCGTCAATAAGGCGAGACCTGGTAAAACCACACAGAAGACGATACTTGTCAGCAGTTTGCAACATCATGTAATGGGTTAATCCGCTAGTTACAGCCGGGGGTAGGTTGTTGCATCTCCAAAACCCCGATTTTCTTTCTTTATTCACCATTTATTACAATTTAATAGCCTATTAAACACAAAACGCAAAGGAAAAAAATGCCATATCGATGGTCCGCAAAAGAGTCATAGACCCCAGAAAAAGGAACCGCTTGTAACTTGTTAAGTGTTGAATTTGAAAAGAGGATATTGGATGATAATCATATTAACTTTTTCTCGAATGAAGAGCCATACAGCAGAAAAAAACAGAAAAACAAAAACCGAAACACATCCAGGGTAGGTTACGTTACTGGCGAGGATATTACAAAAACACGCACAAGGGCTTTACATCTTGCGTCCCAGACATCGAGTTCTCCATCTGGGTCTCGGGTGACAAGTCCGGCTACAACCCAGGCTATAGGACTTTACTTCACTCTGAGTTCTTATGTTTTGACAGTGAAGCATGGAGACCAGATACTCGGGCTACATCCAGGTAGCCTTTGCAGCGTAGGTACAAGTTAGACTTTCTAAAAGTCGTTTATTTTTTTCCTGGTTGGTTATACCACTTTAAAGGACTATTCATACCTGTTTGGCGCGAAATTCACCGGTCGAAAATTCTACCGGTGACGTCATGACCGTGATTGATTAATAGGACAGTGAGCAATATTTCACGTCGCTCTCGACACAGCAAATGTCAATCATTTTTTCTCGCGTGAATTGGTAATTTGATTGAAATCCATTCAGGTGAAAAAAATCGACCTGGAGACTTCGTCGCTAGTTCGGTCGTTGCGCGACCTCATGCATTGAAGCTCGCTTCCCTCCCTTTTAAGAACCGCATGAAAGGTCGACTTGTAGTAAGTCTAAGGCACACGTCAAATGCATGTGGAACCCCCCAAAAAAGCTTACTTGTACTGAAGCACCACATTGCTGAGATCATCTGTTGCCGCTCCTGCTATCATCTGAGAATGGTCAGGATAAGCCAGGTCCCAAAGCCGAATCCGGCGGTCTGAGCCCGCAGTCAGGATATAAGGACTCGTGTCCGGTCTACTCGTACACAGTGCGTGAACAGCGTAAGGAGTGACCTGGGAACAAGACAATAAGAAGAGGAAAAAAGCGCTAGAAAATCTATTAAGGGATTAAAAAAGCAAGAAACTGTAAGAAACTGCTTTGCTTAATATTATTAAGAAGTTTGAAGCAAACTGTCGCGCCAAAGGTTAAGTATCAAACAGCTATCAAACTTCAAATAATGTTTGGCGGCAAAACACGTCATGTCTGGCACCCTATTAGAACATGATATTTTTGTCTCGTGTCCACGCTTAGATGCAGCCGACGGCATGACGTTTTGAAATCTAATAAAAAAACACAGCAAATGCAAAACGTATTTTTATCAGATTGCTTCGAAGCGCTTTTTCTAGTCCAGTTATGAGCCTCTACGGTTATAAGCCCCTCCGATAGATGGGATCATTATACGTTTTTGGGAAACTGCCCACCTACCCCTCCCCTAAGCCAACATTAACACTTACTTCTCACTTAGGGTAAAATGTCGGCTTTGGGGAGGGGTGGGTGGGCAGTTTCCCGGAAATGTTGGGCTTATAAGTGGCAGTTTCCGGTAACAAACCTGAGTCTGTGACAGGGGTGGGGTGTGGCCTGCCCACAGAGCTTGTCTCCTGGCTCCAGTTTCCAGATCCCACACGGTTACCTCGTTGTTTCCTTGTACAGCAGAAACAACCCAGGACTGCTCGGTCGGGTGAGTTGCCAGACGGCGAACGCGGGCACCTGAAAACAATACATCCATCAATGGGAAAAGATGATAATCACAACTAAGACATCTTACAGCGCAGTTATCAGTGAGTGAAGGTATAATTTTACTCACACTGTACTGCCAACTATACGACGTAGATTAGGCGGCGATGAATGACATTTGCTACTTGATTACCAGATTTCAATCGCTAATGATAATAATGATATAACTCAGACTCTACGTCGGTGCCAGTCAGCGGAACTTCTGTAAAAGACCGGTACTGGCGCTATGTAAGCGGTTGGAATGATTCAGCCTGCCTTCCTTTCATTTGCTTTGGCAAGTAAAACTAACTGATACCCGGTAACATTATTGAAATTGACGCCAGCGGCTCTCATAAACACTGGGTTGCTGTGGTGATAACAGCGCTAAAAACGGCAAAACAGCCGATGAAATCAGGTGTTTATGTTTTGGCTCAATTCCCCTTTATTTTTTTGGTCAGTATACATATATAAACTACAAAAGGAGAAAAATACCTCTTGCATGAGAGAGGTTTGTTATCGGCAGCTGAAATCTTAGATCCCAGCAGACCAACATTCCAGAGCTGGTCCCAACAGTCAACCAACTATGGCAAGGATCCACCACAAATGATGTAATCAAACCTGCAGTAGCCAATCAAAATTAAGAACAAAACAGATCAGTATAATGACGTTACATAACACACAACCAATAATTCCTTTTGACGTAAAAAGGAGGAATATGATCGTCCGGTTGAGCTTGGTTATGAACAAGACTGTAGTTGACAGTGACTCAGGTTTCCACAACCTGTGCGGTCGAGGTGCTAGTTACTGTCAAGTACAATCCTCCTTAAGACTCATCCGGACGATCATATTCCTCCTACCAAAAGAGTCATAACATGACTCTTGGATTCAAACAATTGTTGAACCCAATGAATGTAGATAAAGCTCTTACTAGCATAATTTGACAATCCGCGTTGCGCAAAACTCCCAATTATGATAAGTAGGTTAGCGTTTCGAGCTTGTTTAAACATCGCTAAAACAATGAATCTTGAAGTTACCTTGAGAAGGGTCGTTCTCTAGTTTCCAGGCCAATTTACTCGTTCGAAGATCCAACCCACAGATCAGACCGTGAGATGTAGCATAAGTGAGGACGGACTGGGAACCTAAATGAAACTAATCGTTAGTTTAACTTGTTCAAAGACAAGGGTGATGCTTGCAAAACAAATTACATAAACATGACAAAACTAAACATAACTCAGGAGTTTTAACAATAGTTGCATAACTTCTATTTTGCACAACGTTTTCTACATTTCAGTTGCAGTTTTGCTCTGCGTGGCTAAGTTACACTACCAAACTATATTTGAAGTGTTCGAAAATTTGTGTAGCTTCACTGTTTGAGTTCGTATCGAAACGACCAGTTTCTGACGTAACACTAAAACTATCTTCCTTAGTTCACCTGTCTCAAACTGTGCCATGTCAACCACCATTCCTTCCTCCTTGGGGTCAACTTTCCTCTGATAAACCTGGACTCTTGATGTTGACTGTTGATTACTCTGTTCAATTCTGTTTTAAGGAGTTGAAAAAAGAAAAGGTGTAAATGGCCGCCTTTATAGAAAAAAGACGGTTAAGGAAGTCTTTTAACATAAATTGCATACAAACAAAAATGATCATTCTTCGTATTGGATGAAACCAAGGTTAGCTGTGTAAGGCAATATTGAGGCGGGCGGTCTGCAGAGGTCACAGTTATCGGCAGCGAAAAAAAAAAGAAAAAAACAAAACAAAAAGGTGACTAAATGAGTGCTGATCATCTTCCTGAGTCTTCCCGACATTTCGCGACGTCACCGGTATTTCCCCGCAACGTCTAAGAAACGAGCGCAGAAATTCCATACTGGTGATTGGTTGGAAATTTGCTTCATCCAATCAGAAGCACTACCCAGATCTGGGTAGTGACGCGTCATCAGCAGCGTGCAAAGAGAGTAGTGTCCGATAGCCCGGGGCTAGTGGATTTTGCTATTGGGCTAGTGAATTCTGTTGTTAACTTGCCCGACGGGCAAGTGATGTTTTTTGAGCAATTTGAATAACAGAAGAACTATGAAATCAATTTTGCTTGTCAAAAAGTGTCTGGGGCTAGTTGAAATGATGTCTGGGCTAGTAAATGCTAGCTTCATCTTGCCCGAATGGCAAGCTGTAAAAATGATTTTCTTTGCACCCTGATCAGTATGGAATTTCTACGCTCGTCGCGGCCTGTTTTCTCAGGCTACATGAGTCTCCAATACAAACGTCCTTGAGGAGCTGCTAAATGTACAGTGACAGTAGATAGGGAAAGCTGGGCCAATGCTTTCCGATCACTCACCTAAATACATCAATGCGTCCCTCACTGGATGCACAGGCGAGTGAACTTGACCCCTGGCAGAAAACCAACGCCTTCATCTTCCAACCTACAAACCAAAAGCACAAATACAATCAACTATCTCGTTGAAGGACAACTTTGGGACCGGTTCCAAAAGAGAGCTGTCCACCTCATAGAAGAATGACTGAAAAACGACAGGGACCAACTTAAATCCGGAAAATCCGGTTGAAAATTAAGAAAATGGAACAGGATTTTCAGGAGCAAAGGAACGACTGAAAAGGTAGTCCTCTTTTCCCGGTCCGAATTTTCCAAACGGAAATTTTGTCTTCGAAAACCCTTCTCTACCACCAGTTTCAGGCTTTCGCGGCCCTTTTGGGTAAATGACATTGTTGTGTGGAAAAGGGCTGGTAACCAGTAGAGAGACCTGAATTTTCTTCAGTAACCAATAGAGATCTTTAGATTCTAAAACGAGTACGACTACGAGTACGGGATTTTCTCAATACTAAGTAGCGCACGCGCGTGAAATGTGGCGGGAAAATGTGGTAGCCGTCGTCATTCTGCCACGAGTTTTGGCGAGAACGTCGTGTTAGTGAACACAAGTTATAAGTGTTATAGTTTTTATTACTTTGCGGCTGGGGGATAGCTTAACCTCCTTCAATCAAGATCATAGTGCTAATTTATTTTGGTGAAAAAGGCGTACAATGAAGCTTTCCGGGGTGTCTATTATTTGAGAATACGCGAAAACACTTTAAGTTAAATTTTCGTACTCGTAGTCATTCTCGACCTAGAATCTAAAGGTCTCTATTTACATACACCATAAACCGACCAGTAAATGGTACACAATCATAGAGAGTCAAAGGAGATGACTGAAAAACGACCGTTTTGTTTTAGGTTCCCTCTAATAGTGTAGCGCGCATGACGTTAAAGTTACTAATTTTCAATTTTTGTCTGAGTTTTGTCATTTTTCTCATTTTAATGACAAAAGTCAGACAAAAGTGGGGAATTAGCTAATGTTAATTTCAGTTTATTTGTCTGAGTTTCGGGTCTATAAATAGTAACTCCGCGCAGCGCTATTAGGAAAGTCTGTTAAAACAGAATTGACAGTACGTTATCATTCCTTTTCTTTATTCCCAAGTAACCACAAAAAACAAATAATATAACAGCCGACATTTCTCAACGCGAGACGCCACCACTGTTTTCGCCGCGAAATGAAGTCTGTGCAACGAGCGCAGAAATTCTATACTGATGACGCATCACTATCCAGATCTAGGTAGAGTTCTGATTGGCTGAAGCAAACCTCCAACGTGGAAGGACAAATAAGAAGCTCTACCCAGATCTGGGTAGTGATACGTCATCAGTATAGAATTTCTGTGCTTTTTTTTAAGAAGTCATTTCGCGGGGAAACCGGTGGCAGTGTCTGAAAATGTCGGCTATCTTCTCAGGCTATAATAACGCAAGTGTTATGCCATGTTATGTAAAGGGTGTAATCACCTGCCCTGCTGTGTGTTTGCCTGGACTTGTTTATTAAACTTCTTCCATCAAGTTTCTGCAGATCCCATAGCTTAACTGAGCCGTCATCGGATGCGGTGGCAAAGTGCGAGAAATCGGGACTCACTTGAATTCTAAACATACAGAAATAAATATATAGTTGAAAGAAAGCACTATGACAACGATAAATGAACGGCCTGTTGGCTGTTTGAAATCCATGACCATTCTGAATTTATGAAAGAAGAATTCTAAGTCACTTGGCCATTAAGCCCAAGAAGATAAGTCTCCTCATAGACGCCAAATGTCGATTAAGTCGCATGAAAACTATTTCGTGCCAGTCCTGCTTTCAACGATTTACGTCCTTTAGGGGTGTGCGAAATCGAAATCAGTATCAGGAGCAAGGATTAGCACATTAGAGAGATAAAGATTCACGTTTACGCCAAACGGCAAACGTCATATTCAAGTTGAGAATTTCACGGAATAGAAAAAAAGCAGATAAAAACTGTCCAGAACAATTCTTATGTGTAAAACTGGTGTGAAACTACTTATTTTATAGACGAAGTAAAAAACAGTTATCGACAATTAAGGGAAAAACCTGGTCACGTGGTACAAATTCAAGTTTGCCGTTTGGCGTAAAAGTGAACCTTAATAGAGACCTTAAGATCGAGGTTTGGCCATCCTACCGCAAACTGCAAACCGCGGTTTGTGGTTAGCGGTTTTACGTTATCCGTCTGCTCATAATTAGGAATTAAGATTCGCGGGTGGTACGCGGCTACCATGTTTGTTTTTATTCATTCGTTCACTTCTATTTTAGCTGAGAAATCGTCTTCAAAGTTACGTTCTATGAAAAATAGTTCTATAATTAATTAGCGAAAGAGTTCTAAAAAGTCGTATTTCTTCTCAAACGTGGGATTGTGATGTTTTAGGGTGCAAATAACCTTGTGGTAAATCACTCACTTCTAGAGCGTGATCTAGCCGTACAAACGTGAACCTGACAGCAAGACACTAGTCACGTGACTTTTTGACGTTTGCGGTTCGCGGGAAATGCCGAAAAACCTCGATCTTAAGGTCTCTAATCTCTCTACTGAGACGATTAGTACGCAGGTTTCCGAGTTCCATTCCCAGCTTTGACCTAAAATGCTTGTTTCGAATTCTTTCCTTTCCGTGTAGCTTTGAGAAGCTATAAATACCCGTACTCCGTATCACTGATGCAAGGGGGTGGGGAGGGGCGGGGTAAAATGAGCATACTGTCAACCTTAAGTCTGCCAGCTCAAGTACTTAATGCACCTATCAGTGTTAAGCCCCAGGGTGGGGGGGGGGGGGGGGGCGGGCTACCCACGGTTAATTGACTGAGCGTGCCTTCCCCTGGGTAGGGAATTTGACATGGCCGCCATCTTGGAAGACCGAGAGAAACTGGAAATGAGTGACCTGCCATCTTGGTAATACCCAGAAGTCACCAGAGGTAAATGACCTCTGCTTTTCTTAAAAGTAACAAGACAACATGAACGAAAGAAAGGTGAGGAAATCTGCTTTATTTTTCGGTTTATATGAACCATCACTTCTTTCATTGTATGATCGAATGTTTATAAATAGAAGAGTCTTCGTTCCTTCTGTTTCTGTTTCTAGGTGAGGTTGTAAAAGACATATCCTTTCCAACCTGTCAACTATTAAGTCCCGGGAAATTGACATTTAGTAGGTGCCTGGGGGTGGGGAATTTGACTCTGGCTTCCATTAAAATGTCAAATTCCCCTGGGTCTGCCCGCCCCCCCCCCCCCCCCCCCCAACCCTGGGGCTTAACATTGATAGGTGCATAAGTTACAACGACGACGACGGCTACAAAAACGTCACCTAGAAAGTGAATTCGCACTGCTTCAAACTTTATCGCTTGTATTTCATCTCGTTTAATTCGCCAAATGTTAAAGAATTTCAATGGAGTTGAATTCTAAAGGACTGTATTGAAGTTCAGGAAAAGAAAAAGAAAATGGTTGTCTTGTGTTCACGTTCTCCACAAAACGTGAAATTAGGTAGTTTCACGTCGTAGTCTTGCAACGAAGCCAAAGAAATGTACAAAAAAGTGTGATGCACGTGCAAAGTTGTCGTTTTGCTTAATAAACCTGATAATTTTTTTTGCCGTTCTCGTTGCGTTACGGGTGACCGACGTAAAATAAGGACCATTGTCTTTACCTCTTTTATTCTCACTGGGTTAAAAACGTTCCATACAAACCTGTTGATGGCCGCTTTGTGCTCATGAAGATGTGCCACTAATATTCCCTTGGGCTGCCAACTGTTGAGAAAGTGGAAAAAGCAGTATGATTATATAAACACATGAAATACAGGGCTCACAAAAAAAATCTTTTATTTTAGCTTGTCCTTTGGGCAAGCAGCGAAAAAGGCCCGGGGCCACTTCTTGTTTGTCTCATTTAGTTAGTAGAGACCTTATAATTCTGAGACGAGTACGACCACGAGGACGAGAGTTTGTCAATAGAGAGTTTTAGATCCGAGTTTACCGCGAACCTCTAACCGCGGTTTGCCGTTTCCCGTTTGCGGTTCGACGTTCAAACATAATTCGATTTAGATTGGCGGTGGAGATGAAGAAGTGGAAGTAGGTTTATTTTTCCATTTAGAAATAGAAGAAATATCAATCAGTGAAAATAAAAGAAATTTACGGTAACACTGGGTTATCTAGCAGCAAAGAGCTGTAAATTCTTACATCATTTCTTCTCGCAAATTTACGGCCGCCATTTTGAATCAGCAGCCATGAATGGCCCTTGTTTTCAAGATCCAATACAATTTATCAAATTTAGCATTTCGCCCGAATTTGTGCCTCTGTTAATGGATAAAGACTTGCTCCACAAGATTTTAGTATTATTACGTGGGATAAAACAAGAATTATACGCTAAAAGCTTTCAGGTAAATGACATGCGTGAAAACCTACCTCCCCACGTTGAAAACGCACGTCATAAACCTCAAACGTGACGCGAAAGACTTGTCACGTGTCCTCCAGCGGTTAGAGGTTCGCGGTAAACTCGGAACTAAAACTCTCTAATGTTAAACAGTGCTCACACGTGAACCAGCGTCATTTTGGCGGGAAAACTTGGTAGCCGTCGTTATTCTACTACGAGTCTTAGCGAGAATGTCGTAATGACCGTAATGGCGGAAACGAGTTATCAAATGTTAGGATTTTTATCATTTTGCGATCGAGAGAGGGCTTAAGCTCCTTCAATATAGATAACAGTGTTATCTTTTCTAATGAAAAAAAGTACAATGAAGTTTTTCGGGGTGTCTATTTTTTGAGAACACGCGAAAAAACTTTTAAGTTAAATCTCGTACTCGTGGGTCGTTCTCGTCCTCGAATCTAAAGGCCTCTAATGATTTAGTTAGAGGATGTCTTGCCCGGACCATCGCCCATTCTGGCATTGGGCGAGTAAGCCTTAAAAGTTACTTGCGCAGCAAGAAAATCTACCTGTCCAGGACCACTGGACGGGACTTTTTTCGAGCTTTGTGGTAGATATCGATTGTAGAGGGAGTGCTGAGTTTCAGTGACCTTACTCAGGACTAGAAAAAACGTCCAGTCCAGTATTTCCGGACAAGTAGATGTGTTCATAAATGCGGCGATGTGATTGGTTGATTAGTCCTACCAAGATGCATTTCGAAAGGTTTTCAACTTCCTCTGGATCTTCTTGCAGGGCAAATAACTTTTAATCTTAGTTGCCAAATGGGCAAGGATACACGCAAGCCGTCTTTTAACAAAATCATTAACTAAGACGAGAAAGAAGTGGCCCAGGGAAAGCAAAATATGGGAGCTGCTTGCCCAAAGGACAAGACCTGCTTACTTACCGAGATTGGATCGGCTTACTTGCTGGCTCAGATAACATGCTTCCCAAAAGGGTTTTCTCCTTCATATCTGCCAAAAAAATCAGATATATCATTATGAAAACTTTACACTGATCAAGATTTTCGGCGGGTCTCGAAAATTGATTTCTAATTAACGACCTTTTGAGTTTTCTTTTATACTTAAAGTAGCCTTTAGTTCTCCCTGAAGTACAGACATACATGTGTAAGCTCTAACCTGAGGCCTTTTGTTCTCTTTTGTGGCGAACTAATTTAAGAAGTTCCAGCTTACACGAAGCGTACCGAACTTGCAAAGGAATCTGGGTCACAAATTCTTGAAGGACTGGTGCCGACTGTTTCCTCAACTGAGTATTAGAATCTGATCGTTGCATAGCAGCAGACTGGGTACCACCCGAGCTTAAGAACGCCGGGTCGTTCTTGTTGTCCTAAAAAGGAAATGTGAAATATTTACACGTAAAAGGCCTGAAGGGTACGAGGGGTCGAGCAGGAGTACGCAATGTCGTTGTGCACAAAACAGACAATGTTTGGATTCCAACAGTGAGAAGTAAACTGCAAAGTTAATATCTTGTCAAGCAAATTTCTCCCGTTTGAACGGGGTCAAGTTAGGCTCTTAAGCAGCAGCAGTCTCGTCCCATGGGCTAACTCATGCCACGCGAGGGAACGGCGGAGGTTTGGAACGGAGCATGATAACAAATTCTCCCAACAAGCTTGAGGGATGACGTGACATCCTAACTCGCCGAGGACGACTGGAAATGAGGCTAAAGCAGCCGTTACGCAACGCTTCTCCAAATCAGGGCAGGAATGACACTACTGTTAGTTAGCAATTGTGCTGTGAGCTGCGTATTATACACTCATGTCTTGTTTTACGTCATCTGGCAAGGGTAACTTGCGCAACGCACTTTGCCAAAACCAACTGCAAAGCAAGCAACAAACTTCATTCTTGGCACTCACCCCTCCTAGAGGCATAGAATATGTCTTTCCCAGAGGTGACTTTGGTCGCTGCATATTAGCGGGCAGTGACTCTCTCCTGGCCATCGCCATGGCAACATTGGCACCCTCCACTCCTCCAAACATGTGATGCCATTCTGGGTTCTGATTTCGAAAATTAAAAGGTGAAAACTGAGTTGAATAGATCACCGGCACACGACGTCACGGGGGCAAAAAATAAAATTAAATATTTCTACCTTTCCCAAGTTTTACTATAAAGTCAACTCTCCCCTTGCGGACACCCCGATGATACGGACAGCAGCTAAACCCCAAGCCAAAATAAATTACAGATGTTTAACTGATATAAACTCCCGCTATCACGGACTCTCGCTAATGAGGACTCTAACTTAAGGAAGTTGACTGTAATAGCGTGGCCGCCCTGACGCCATGTGCACTCGAGCTCTTTCTATGGCGCATTCAGATTTCTTGAGACCCTTCCACTTGCGTCAATATTTAACTAAAACCACACTTGGTTTAAAACAGGACAGGAATAAGGGGTGGACCATTAGGAAACGTATTGGGGGTGGGGACAGGCGAACTACAAAAGAAATATTCGACGAAGGGAAAATTAAATTTAAAAAATTCATGCACGCCAAGTAACCCTAAAAAATATTCATGCACTGGCCTAACAAAATTCATATTAGGGAAATATTAACGGACAAAACATTTCATCACGCCGTCCGAATATTCCCTACCCCCCCCCCCCCCCCTCCATAACTGTCCGTCCCTAATGTTCGATGAGAGACAACGGAAACAATGAGCATATGTAACTACCTTGTTAAAAGGAGTAACTAGAAAAAAACGATACCGAGATTGGATAGATTTATCATTAGTTAGATTATTATTACTCACCATAGCAGATTGTTCAACCACAGACTTTCTATTTTTTGTGTTGCCTTTCTTGTTTGTGGTATTGCCTTCGTTCTTTCCATCCGCTGTTTTTACCAACTCTGCACAGCGTCTGTGAACAGTCTTTCCCAAGTGTAGAGATTGGAGATCAATGTCTCCTTTTATAACTTCTTCTTTGTTTTCAGGTTGTTCCATAGTGCTACGAATTAAACATGAAAATGAGGCATCTTGGAGATAAAGCATCGTATTGAAAGTTGAAGCTCACGCAAGACCAGCGTAGTCTCCCGCGCAGCCGTTTTTTGGGATGTCACGCAACGTCTCCCACGTTGCGTGACATCTCAAAAAACGGCTGTGAGGTAACTAAGACCAGGGGTGCTTACCACTTGACAGAAAAATCCGGTGGGGTGTCGAAAGTATAATGGTAAGCGATTTACCAGTTTACCGTAGAATTGCCACGTCCGTTATGGTTTGAATCCAAAAAAGGGGCAAATTTGTGTAGCGTGAGTCTGGAACCGAAAAATTGCTAAATGGTAAGCAACATTCCGTTTGGTTCGTACCAACCGGAATGAACTGACTACCTCCAAACGTTCTCCTCAATTCTCGTTTGGAATTTCCGAAAAGTCACCTTACCATTTATCTTCCATGCGGAATTTCCGAAATTTTCTGTCAAATGGTAAGCACCCCAGCTCTACTGGAGATGTCAGTTACAGCGAGGAGCAGTGGGTCACGCAAAATGTGAAGCACGGAATTGAGCAAAGCAAGGGGTGAGGAATCACGTAAGGGGCATGGGATCAAGTGAAGCGAGGGACGAGGAATCGTGCGAGAGGCACGCGCGAGGTCAAGTGAAGCGGGGAACGTGGAATATAGAGAGAGACAAGATGTCAAGCGAAGTGAGGAGCGAGTCAAACGGTTACGGAGTCACCAGTCTTTCCGGCTTCAGACCATTGTACTCGTGCTAGTTGTGAACATGTTGCCGTTCAAGTCATACATGCTATCTTACCATGATAATAACATTGATCAGGAATAGAGGTAAAAATTAAGCCAAGGGTGAACCTCCACAAACTGGGAACAGTTTAAGGTCATTTTACAAGGAACAGCAAAGAAATGTACCAAATATCTTGTAGTGTTATGTTAATTGTAGTAGTAAATAGGTAGCTTTACCTAGTTTTGGCTCGGTGTAACTTAGCAATAGTTTCCTTAAGGAAGAGTAATTTATCCTCATCTTCTTCAGTAATTCCTTGTGAGTGTAGTTTACGGAAAACAGGAATTAATACTTCTTTTGTTTCAGGGTAATTTGGTCTCTGGCCTGCACGACAGAGATTACGAACCAACTGTCGATCCTGTAAGCTGCAACAAAAGGTAAGTCAAACTGTCATTTTATATTAAACCGCCATATTTTACTATTGTCAATGACCTCTGTTGAGCGTTCAACAATATACTACTTTTATCCTAAAAGAACACCACCAATAACTGGAAGTACCAGAAAATAGGTATCACGCGCAAGGATACAGTAGATGTGAAAAAAACTGAAAACAACAGGTGAAATAATAACCGGGAAAGAGTCTGCTCTCGAAGGCTAGTTACAATATATAAAACATACCTGTCAAATAAACTTTCAACATGAGGGGACTTAATAATGAAGTCATATACACCTCTATTGATGGGTTCTTTGAGAAGACTCACTAGGATGACCTACCGACAAACAAGACAAGGATGTGTTGAGTTTCAGATGAATAAAATGTTAACACTTCTAGAAACTGAAGAATCTTCTTACGCAAGAAAGTAAGAACTTATCAACGTCTTTGTTCGTAATTAAAACTCTGTTTGATTGTCGGTCATAAAACTTTTGCCATGAGCTAAAATGCTGAAGTTTGGATTAAGTCAAAAAACGTCTGATAGAAGAGAAAAACATAACTGAAAATAACAAGAAAAATGAAAACAGACTGTTATTCAGAAATACAATAGTTTGTTAAATTGGTTTGGGTGCTTTGAGGCAAATACACTACATGGTATGCTGAGGAAAGCCCTATATCACTTCCCTAAGTGATAAATATTCCAATGAAAGTTTAATTGCGTGGCAAAAGATCTTTACAAAACAATTTTTTGACTAAGTGTACATGCAAAAACGACGGAAATGCGTTAAAGAGACGTTCCAAGGCTGTGCTCTAAGAAAAGTTCTAGGGAGCCTGGTGCTCTGAACCTGATGAAATGATTTCTATGCAAAAACTGAGATTTCCTAGTCACCCGAGAGCAAATGTAAGGCGCCAGGATCCTCTGGGCGCTGCAAGAGTCGCCCCTGCGTTCACTGTAATACAGATTTGAACTGTCTGAGTTTTCTTCAATACCTCTTGATCAACTTGAACAACAGGGTGTTTTAGGAATGGTTGAAGACGAGGCAATAGATTACAGTGTACATCAGCAACGTTCAACGTTCTTGCTACTGCAGCTACGAATCCTACTGCCCCGTAGCGGATCCACATGTTCTGATAAAAGAAAAATCATAGTTAGCGTTACATTTAGCTTTTCTCTCTGCCCGAAATTTGTCCCCGGGAAAAAAATGCGTGTCTGTTCGCTTCTAGCCAAAATAAAAACTTGATTGCAAGTGTTCTTGCGTTCCCGATCGAAGTAGAGTTTTGGTTTTATCAACTCAGTCGATAAAGCAAATTGGCCATCGTAAGGAAATTCAGAAGCTGACATTGCTACCGCAAGACCTTCCTCCGAAAGAATAAAAAGTTCTGCGCAATGATAGAAATGTGATGGTGTTTAAGATAATGTAACGCCGAATAAACGAAGACGCTTTAAGAAGAACCATTCACGTAGTACCTGTGTCACTGACTGAATTAATATCTTCAGGTTCTCTTTAAAATTTTGTATTTAATCGTACGCCATATCGCAAACCCAGCATGCAATTTAAGTAAGTTATCTAAAACATTTAACTTACAGGATGACAAAGAAAAGGAACAATCTCAGATACGAGTTCTTGCAGTGTTGGCTTTTGTAACAGTCCCAGTTCAGCGAGACAAGTGAGTGCGTTTAGTGCTTTACACACAACAAACTCTTCCGTATCACTCAAGCCCTGTAAAAAGAGAAGACATTAGTGACACCAAGGTTTAATACAGTTTATTCTGTTGTATAATATACTGAACTGCGCAATAGGTATTTATCACTGTGGAATACTACAGTTGCCCAAACTCTTGCCTTATTAAACAAAAAATGACAGCTTATAAAAATATCTTTTCCTTTACTTCTTTGTTCTCTGATAACTAACCTCTAAAAAACTTTTTTTCCTACTGATCGAAGGGAACTGGAGCCAAATGTGTCCCGCAATTGTTTCTGGGATCATTATTAGGGACGCGCTGGACAGCTATTTAACAATTAGTCGCCGAAGGCGACGTGAATATCGGCGAATAGTCACCGAGACGAAGTCGAGGAGACTATTCGCCAATATTCACGTCGCCTGAGGCAACTAATTGTTTTAGTATAATTACATTGATGATTATTCGAAAAAATAAAATTATTGATCAATTTCCGACCCCGAAACATCAAAAAATCTGGCTGCCATTTTAAAAACTGCTAGCCTTCAAGGCTATAATCACCGCGCGGTGATTATAGCAGGATAGTGCGAAGCTCCTAGCCAATCACAGCGCTCTATTTTCGATAATCATCGATGTAATTATACTAATGGCTATTGTCCCCAGTAACAGTCCCAGAGGACTTTGCAAAAGTTAACTCGGCTCAGTTCCCTTCCGAATGGCTCGTACCTGTTCCAGTAATGGTCTAAGCATTACCAGACTCTGCCATCCGACATAAGCAGCAACTCCAACAATACTGTCAAAGAACGCTCCTCTGAGTTGCCAGTCTTGTTTGTCATTCAAGAATGTGATCATATGCGACAAAAGAACATCATTGGCCTTCTGCCGACCAAAAAATACACACAGCTGTGTAATTCCATTTTCAAGGAGTGTCTGTTTCACAATGTTCTCGGGATCACTAAGCAAAGTCACGACTTTTCTTTGAATAATTTCATGGAGAGCTTGGAGTTCAGTGTCGTAACTTCCCTAAAAAAAGAAAATATTGAATAAATAGAAATACCTAAATGCAACGCAATCAGAAGAACAATTCGTCAACAACCGAACTGAACATGAACTCTGAATTTAAAAAAATGAGCCGCCATGACAATTTCTTTAGAAAAATGTGAAATTTGTTTCAAACTAGATAAATCCGCGAGTGAACTTTTTACTTTGTGCCATGGTCGAAAGCGTTCACTTAGTTCCAAAAGCCTCCCAACTACCCGTGGGGACAGGGATTGGGGAGGCAGACCCCGAACCATATTACTTCCCATCCACCGTCCTCAAGGAAAATTCGACTCTTCTCAGTAAGTTTCACACACCATAAGATAGCGGACTCTAGAATTGGGCGAGCGATCTTGGCTACTACACGGGAAACAAGGCACTGTGAACAGTATACTGTCATACTGATAATTAGTGCTATTTATACAAGGTAGTTCCAACCTTTGAATTTGTGGATGAAATCTTAAGGATGGTACTCTAGGGACTACAGACCCTTAGAACGAGGATGAGATTTACTGCGCGTGCGTGAACCAGCGTCATTTTGGGCGGGAAAACGTTATAGCCCTCGTCATTCTTCTACGGGTTTTAAGGAAATGACGTAGTGACGAAAAACAAGTAATGAAATGCGTTAAATTTATGATTCGGTGATCAGAACAGGACTTAACCCTTCTTCAATAAGCTAAGCCGTGCTCACTTTTCTGTTAAAAATTGGAAAATGAACTTTTCCGGGGTGTCTTTATTTTTTAGAATAAGCAAAACAAACTTGGAAGCCAAATGTCGTTCTCGTAGTCGGTTTTCTCCCCCAATAGACCTTATTCACGATGTCCGCCACCTTTGCACGCGCTTAAGGACTGATGGGATAAAAGCGATGTCACGTGGCTTGTCGGGCAAACAAGTGATAAATTTTTCCAACACAAAAACTCGCGGTCGAGTTTGTTTATTCTTGACAACAGAAAATGAAAAACTTTTTATATTAAAGACGATAATGGCAAATTATGGGTGGAAGCTCTCTTGGTGGAAGCAAGTAATAATGACGTTAATTTTGCCAAAACTGCATGACCATTAAATCGTCGTTTTCATTTTTAGAGAATAGGAAGCTTTAGCACCGACGACGGCGACGGCAGCGCAAACATCACTTTAAAAATGAATTCTCGTTTTTTCAAACTTTTCCGCGTTTATTCCAGTTCTCTTAAAATGTCAAAAGTGGGTGAATTTTCCTGCAGTTCGTTTCTTGGGGACCGCACTAAAGTAAAAATTAGGCATTTTCACGTCGTAGTCTTGCAGAGGTGGCAGAGAAATGCACAAAAAAAGCGTGATGCACGTGCAAATTTGTTGTTTTGCTTAATAAGCCTATTTTTTTTTACGTTCTCGTTGCCATCGCCGTCGTCCTTGCTAAAGCTCGCTAATAAACAAAACCGACTGAGATTTCTCGTATTGGCAAAGTCAGGGTTCGCACCCGTTTTTGAACAAAAAATTCAAGGACATTTCAAGGACTTTCCAGGATACATTTCCCATATTTCAAGGACTCTATTCAATTCAAAAAGAGCCTTAATTCTGTTTTTTTTAGTTCTTCCACAACATAGGTAATTTTATCTCGAAGGTCTTTCTGTGTTTGCTCCTTTTCCTTTGGAGTTCTACTTAAATTATAAAGTTAGCACCGAAATTCAAGGACTTTCCAGTACCGACCGCAATTTTCAAGGACTTTCAAGGCCTTTAATTTTTTTTTTTTAAAATTCAAGGATTTTTAAGGACTTTCAAGGTGTGTGCGAACCCTGCAAAGTTGACCTTTTGTTTGCCCCCTGAAATACCACGTGAAATTGCTTTTGCTGTTTTACTCCATCAACCTCAAAGCGCGTGCAAAGATGCAGGGCATCATGAATAAGGTCTATTTACCGGTCTCTAATAGAGAAAAAAAAAACATAAATTTACCTGATACTGGATAGGCGCATCATCAGCTTTATCATTTTCTTGATTGGCGTAATCTAACTGCGCCATTTCCAAAAACTTCAGCGCTGTCTCCGCTAACGAAGCAATATTCTCAGCATACGCAATTCTCACGATGACTTCTTGATCTTGTGTTAACCATGACAGACCTGGCAATATGTACTCTGGAAAAATGTTCGCATCACTTCGCGAAATACTGCGTACTAACTGTAGACACTGTGTTAATATCTTCAAGGCTTGAGCTCGGATTTGCGGTAATGAATCATTGACTAGAAACAGTATGTATGGTAACATACGATCTAGAATTATTTCATGGCTAACATGACGAGCAATCTTGAGCAGGAGTTCCAGTACAGTCAGTTTGGAGACACAATACTGAAGAGAGAGCATAAGTTGATGAACCCTTTAACCCCTAATATCAAAATGCAGATTCTCCTTTGTGTTCCTTATACATTTTCAATAGAAATAGTGGGAAAAATTTTTTGAAGTATCAATAAGATTCAACTTGTGAGATCATGCCCTCAATTCTCATATGATCACTCTGTTTAAAAAAGCATTGATATTACAAGGAGAAATTTCATGTTAATCACTCTCAGGGCTTGAAAGGTTAAGTAGGATGCAGAAGAGTGCATGGGGTCAAGCCTAAGCCACGAGAAACATGGGATACAAAACATCTGGTGAGTGGAAGCAAGATACCAACTGTTGCGGATTTGGATTCGCCCCATGTAATGAATTCAAGACAGTGTTAGATTCTGGATTCCAGTCTTTGTCAGTGGAACTCTGATTCTACATTCCAATAGCCTGTTCCAGGTATTCGGATAGTGGAGTGCGGCGCAAAGGAGGAGAGCGATAAACTGAATGCCTGGAACAGGCTAAGATTCCAATCCTTAGTGGGATCCCGGATTATTCCTTGATCCAGGATTTCAATTCCAAAAGCAAAATTTTCCCAGAATCCGGATGCCACAACCAAAAAGTTCCCGGATTGCAGAATCTTGATTCCCTTGCATGGGGTGATTAGATGACAAGTTGATTTAAGGTTTAGTTTTCAAGAAATGGCGAATAAAGTCGAGTGGCACAAGCTCAACAATAACTTATAAATTTTAAAATCATTTTAGCTAGTGGAGCCCTCCATCAAGAGACTCCCCTCTCCTCCCCACCCCCCACCCCTGTTCGAAAAAAAATTGCAAAATCAAAGCACAGAAAATAAAAACAGTCTCTAAATTGGACACTGCTGTGACTGGTACTGAGACACCAAACCATCTCGCCACCAACAAAATCGCCACCAAGAAGTCTACTCACCACAAACGAGCAACTCTGAAATAATTGACACAGTTGATGATGAGACGGTTTGGTGGTGAGGTGACCAGAAGATACCCTTAAAAATGGCAGGGACCAACGATGGGAAAGCCTACTTTACATAAGTGCAGCTGATCAGATCCTGACAAATACGTGTATTCAGCATGAAAGTACTAATTGGTGAGAGTATTTTTACGTGTCCTAATAAAGACGGTTCCGCCATTTCTGTGAGGTTGTCTGAACCATCTGAAGGTCTAGCCGTTTGCAGGGCAAAGGCAGTACTTTCATTTCTCAGTTATTTTAAGACCCTTAGTACTGTTCCAAACCTGGGAATCAAACCCGTCACCCTCCGCCCTGCAATCCAACACCCTACTGAGGTTCTACTGAGGTTCTATTGATCCTTTTTATGAGGAGGTATTCGTTTAATATAAATGCTTTAAGAGGAGTTGACTGTATTATTGAAATCAAGCTTACCTTACAGCTTCTAATGCATGAAGTTAGAAGCGACACAATAATCACTAAACAACCTGAAAGGAAATAAGACAATTTTCTACAACCAGCACAATACGGCCATTTATACGAGGTAACATAAGACGCGTCTCACATACTTGACACGTCCTAAATAGTTAATGTCTCAAGTATCACATGACTTGGGTGAATGCATGCGGTTGCTTTTATAAGTCTGAAACATTTGAGCTTACTTTCAACTTACTGTTACAGGGGAACCAGGAAACATCTACATTCATGACAATATGACTGCAGATGTTTCCAGCTTCCCCTGTAAAGTTAAAAGCAGGCAAAAAAATCTTCATATTACTGAACTGACATGTGGCTGACACAAAAATACTGTGCTTTGTATTTAGTTTGATACCATTAGATCCCCCAAATGGCTGTTTGATTTGAAAGGTGAATTCAGCACATTTTGACTATTACAATATTGTAACTTTAAGTTAGCTTTTAGCAACCGGAAATTCAATCAAACCTTACCATCCTTATCAGGAATGGTTGAAATATCTGCATCATCTGTAGGAAGTAATTCTTTAAGAATCTGTTCAATGTCACGCTTGATTCTGAGAACAAACAAAGATATTGCAAAGTACAACTCTATATTTCATAGAAACTGTGCTATACTGTAATTTATCAAATGATTAACAGAATTACTGTTGGGAGAAAATTGACATTGGTCACTCTTGGAACTTAAATGGTTTAGACACTACAACTACAGGGGAAGCACATAAAAACGTATTCACCTGCTGATCTTCTCATCTGAAGTCAGGACAGGAAGCATGGCAAACTTACTCATGTAGTTTTTCAAGAAAGTGTAAAACTGTTCAGGAAATATTATCCCTAAAAGAATTATGAAAAAAGGATATTAAGAACCATTGCGTGTGCATGTGAGAAGAAGACCAAGTAATGCATGCTCATAAAAATAATATTTATTAATATACTTGTACTCACCTCTGTACTTTTTCATAAACTCAGCAGCAGATAACCTACTTTTTGAATCTTTGCTGATCATTTGTTCCACTAATTCCTAGTGCAGAATATCAGTAAAGAATTAACAAAAATTAACCACATAATCAGGGTTCTCATTAAGTGCCGGCAGCCGGCTAAAAAACCGGATAGTTGGAGATTTGAGCAGTCTACTTTTGAGGGAAATATGGTAAGTAGAGGGAGTGAAAACCTGAGATTACCTAAAAAACACAATTGGCAAGCTGTTAACTGTAAAACTTAATGAGAACCCTGATAATAATAAAAAAAAACTTTCTAAAATACATTGAGGTCAACATTCTATTATTTCCTCTATAACCTGTTTAATTTGAAGAAAGTTGCTATGCCACCACCACTACCCATCATTTCAACACGCTCCTTCCACCACCCTCCAACCCTTTCATTAAAAATGTTATAGGCTTCATGTAGGCTACTCAATCCTCAAGTTAGCAGTTTTTTAGCTTTTTGCTAGCACTAAATAAGAACCCTCCTGGAGTTTTTAAACTTGAGGTTTGAGTAGCCTATATGTAGCCGCATCCTCCCCCTGATTTGATTTTATTAGAGTGTTGAAGAGAAAATTTCTCATACCCTTATATTAGAGTCATCAATTTTTGACAAGGTAACTGTTGGATCATAATCTCCATTGCGGTATGAAAGAAGCTCTGATAAATCAAACAGTCTGTTCCCTTCATTAAAAAGTTCAGCGATTACACACCTTTAATAGGAAAAAAACTCAACATTAAAGACAAGATTAGCAGCTTCATAAAACAAAGTAGATGGATCTCAAACTTTTTAGCTGATACCCCCTACATGTAGGTTCTGGTCCCAGTTGTTCACAAGTTGGATAGCACTATCCCATGGATAAATCACTATCCAGTGGATAAGTGTTACGTAATTTAATCACTGGACAGAGATTTATCCAGTGGATAGCATTATCCATCTTTCTTATCCACCAACAACTGGGGCCTGGTCGACCCCTAAATTTTCTGAGAAAATTTTTAACAAAATGATCCACGATGATGTGAAGTAATGAAATAATTCATTTTGAACTGCGGTTGTAGATGAAAGTGAAGAATGATCATCGCAGTAAATTTTCCAATTTAAGCAATTGGAAAGAAGAAGCCTGAAAAAAAAATCAGGGCTTCAACGGGATTCGAACCCGTGACCTCCACGTTGCTGGTGCATTGCTCTACCAACTGAGCTATGAAGCCACACATTGGGAGCGAGGTCAATTAATTTTATTGAGTTCATATCTCCCGTGAGGAATGAGATGATGTGAAGTAATGAAATAATTCATTTTGAACTGCGGTTGTAGATGAAAGTGAAGAATGATCATCGCAGTAAATTTTCCAATTTAAGCAATTGGAAAGAAGAAGCCTGAAAAAAAAAAATCAGGGCTTCAACGGGATTCGAACCCGTGACCTCCGCGTTGCCAGTGCGTTTGGAAAATTTACTGCGATGATCATTCTTCACTTTCATCTACAACCACAGTTCAAAATGAATTATTTCATTACTTCACATCATCTCATTCCTCACGAGAGATATGAACTCAATAAATTGACCTCGCTCCCAATGTGTGGCTTCATAGCTCAGTTGGTAGAGCAACACAACGGCAACGCGGAGGTCGCGGGTTTGAATCCCGTTGAAGCCCTGATTTTTTTCAGGCTTCTTCTTTCCAATTGCTTAAATTGGAAAATTTACTGCAATGATCATTCTTCACTTTCAAAATGATCCACGTTCTGTACCTGCTTGACCATTTTCCAACTCCATGCAGTTTAATTTAAATTGGAAATCTCAGACAATATTCAAGATCAGACCTCAAATCATAATCAAACAGTTGAAGATTAATAATTCATTGCCACAAGTTGCAAGCTGCTTGTCACATGATCTCTTACTTACCCAACAGAAAATATATCCATTTCTGGTGTTAAAGTTCCCTGCTGATGTCGCACAAGTTCCATATCTGGTAAACTGGGATCATTACTATTTGACTGAATGTCTGAATTACTAGCCATCGAAAGACCTCGAGCCAACAACTGCTCTGCTTGTCTGGAGTCCAAGAATCTCTCAGGTGCAATGTAACAGCTGCGGCGACGAGACGTATCAAAGAAGAAGTTGAAGTCAGCAGGGTTGTCTTCGGGGAGGAAAGCAGGTTTGAAGCTTGCAATGTCAGTTAAGAGAACCCAGTTCCAACCAGTGACCATCACATTCTCTGTTTTAACGTCCCCATGACAAACCTAAAAATAACAATATCATTGGAGTATAATAAAGGCTAAAGTCAACAACTTTCCATCTTTTAACATTCCAAATGATGACGACATGTTTTACTAAAAAAAATGCACACATGAAATATACAATGTTTGTTGATAAAAAAAAAATACCTTCACTGAGTGGCACTGATCTAGAGCACTCAATAACTGGAATACAATCCACTTCTTCTCAATAACATCAAGAAAAGGCCGAGTGCTACAACAAACATTTTGTAAAAGGGGTTAATCACAATATTCTTATGGCTGGACAAATCATAATTTTTTTTCCTGTCCATTTTAGTCCTTTGTTAAGACAGTACTCAAATTAATTTAATGGCCCCTAAACAAGAAAATTCTGAACTGCACTGACAAGTTTTGTGTAATAAAAAACAGACACAGTCCATACAGTTGCACAAATTCAATTTTTTTGGACACTGTTTAGTTTGCCTGGTCATGTGCTTAACAAACATATTAGTTAAAGTTATCGAGCTTTAACTGTAAAGAAAATGATCTGAAGGGAAACAAAAATTGCTTTGAGTTAGTGAGCGGTTCACCTTACTTACTAAGGGTACAAAAAAAATACAGTACATGTATGATGAAAATAATCCAGGGAAAATTGTTTGGTTCAAATGAGTGAAAATTTCAAGTTAGTGAGGGTTCTACAGGGCCTACAGTGTGTTCTACAGTGTGGGGAGTGATGACCACCTCTTCTGAAACGAGGAGGGAGGGGCAAATTTGGCTTTTCTCTCTTTGTAGCTGTACTGGACCTCTCTTGAGTCATTGTTGAGCAGAGCCATGTTTATAAATTTCAAGCTGATGAAAAGTACCTTTCTTCCTGCTGAGCCTGATTACACATGCTGGATCCACCACTAGAAGTTTGCAGATCATGATATTACACTGTAGGTTCCTGTAACCCCTTCATTTTGTCTAGTATGTCACCAAAATGCGTCAGAGACCACATCATCAGCCGATATGATTCATTTTAAGAAACCATAGTTTGTGGAGTAGTCTTCAGGTTTAATTGAGAACCTTCATAAACAAGGCTCTATTCTGCATCATTGCAAACGCTACTTAGCGTTGCTGGTTTGAAAACAAAGAAGTCTAGGACTAGGTGGAGTTTTGTAAAGATAGGTGTTTTGAGGCTTACTACGCATCAGACTGATGGGATCAAAACCAACCAATAATAAATTTAGACGCTGGAAGATTCTTATTCCAACAAAGATACTATTTATGTGAAAATGGATACTACAGGGAAACCTCTATAATGGAGTCCTCAGTCTAACAAACTATTTTTCTTTTACTCCAGTAATCGTAAAATATAAGGCAATATGAAAAAGAACCTCGATATAAGTTAACGAACCTTGTCATAAGAAACATATTTTGCCACTCCGTTGGACCTTCGTTATATCGAGGGTCCACTGTACTTAATGTTATTTATTTATTTATTTTCTGAAAAGTGGGGGGGGGGGGACCTGGTCCCCCCAGCCCACCCCCTTGCGTGGGCCCTGTTCTAGTTTCCGGGAGTCAACTGTACTTACCTTATCCGGTCATACAGATTATCTTTAATATACTGCCGAATAACAAGACTGGCCTTGTCTGTCAGAATGGAATGATGGAATGGTAGAACATTAGGAGCACTTGCAAGTCTGATTTTGATGTCTGTGAGCTGATCTTGATAGGTTTTCAAAGGAAGTGATGGGTCTTGAATGGCAAACACCTTCACCACACACAATCCTTCCCTAGTTTAAAAAAAGCTGTTGTTGATAAAAATTACAGTCATCCAAGTTATGTCACTACTGATAGCTTTTAACAAAAGTGACTTACTTTTTACCACTATTTGAGTCATTCCCACTTCTTAAAACTGAACTTCATTTTAAGCAGTTTTTCTTATGGATGAAAATCCCAAGAAAAGTTTAGCAGGAGGGGAAAATAAACAAAACCAAAATATGATAAAAAGAAATATTACATAATATGATCAATTAACAAAAGATTATTAAGTAAATTTTCTTTCAAAGCAATAAATAAAAAAAGATAATAATACCAGCCTGACTTTTAATTTACATTGTTTAAATAATGCCAAGCTTCACATAGAAAACTTTATTGATTTTCTTTCACCACCTTTTAAATCTTAATGATAAATTATTTATAAAAAAAAAAGTAATCCAAGAGCAATGGTTTCAAGTAAATTTGAAGTACGCAGCTGGTTTCAGTAGAGTATAAACCAAATGTATCAATTGTTGAAAAGAATCTTTACTAGTAAAATTAAATAAGTTCTATTTTTTTATGAGAACTAGTAGCAAACTTTTGTGAGCAAAATAGCTAAGACACTTTTGTAAGCTGTTAGTTCTTGGCTGAAAATCAAATCTCAATTGTAAATGACAATAAATATTTTTGGAAAGCTAAAATAAAATATATTGAATTTTATACGAGCCACCATGTTTGCCATAAGACTTAAGAGTACCTATTGGCAATCAATTGTGCATAAAGCACATTCAGCTTCAAAATAAACAAAATGTAACACAATAATTATAATGTGATGCGATGTTAATAAAAAAGAAAGTAACAAAATAACAAATAAAAATTGTACAACATAATTTATTAATTGCTATACCAATATTCAATATCACTTAAGAAAATGTAAACATCAAGGCTTACTGAATCTTCAACCCAAATGTATTATGCAAGTTTTCATTCAAATAATGTCACACCAGGCATGACAGCTTTTACAATAGACTTAAATAATGTTTAAAAAAAATGTCTTAGGTTGAACCATATTTCCTCCAGAAATTCAAAGCTACATTCACACTGAGCAGTTGTGATCCAGTGAAAAAATACTGAAGATTCACACAGCCAACTGTTGCAGAGAAATCAATAAGTTTAGTTATTATCTGAAACAAAACATTTATCAGTTGTATACCAAACGATAATCATGTAAGTATTATTTATGAAAACGATGGAAACTTGGAAAACCAGTAAAATTACATTTAAGTTTACTGTTTTAAATTTGATCTTACTTGTGTTTGGCTCGGGAAACCTTGAAAAATCTTGTACTTCCTAAGCTGTCATAAAAAAAGATAAAGCAATCAAACCAGATCCAGTTATTTAGTTTTTTAGAATAATTAAGAAAGTACAACTATAGCCTTAGAAACCTACTGAAGAGCCAGAAATTGATTGTACAGGCCTTCGGGACACAAATTCTGAGGTTTGGATGAACAAAAGATATTTTTGGCAAAATAAAAATGAAAAGGATTGAATCACAGCACGGTGAAATACCAGAAATTCACTGCTGACAACGACCTTGCTTGAGTCAACAATCATAAGTCACGATCGAATACATAATCAAATGTGCATTGGCAAGTCCTGACTACTTTTCTTCCGTTCCAGGATTAACCAAAAGCGTTTCTGTTTGTTTGAGCTCGTTTATCGGAAATATATCTCACCTGCAATCGAACTCATAATCTGGTAGGTCGCTAAAGTAGCTCTCCACACTCAAAATCTGAGAGGGTGCAATTCCAGACAGCTGATTTCCCATCTCACTATTTCAAGTAAAATGGCGACTCCACAAAGTAGCATAACAATCGGCGATACTTTTAGAATGGGCCAAGTCTTACTACTTGCACCCTAAAAAGCTTTCACTTCATTCTTCTGTTTCAAAAGGTTTAAGAGTGAAACATTTTTCAGTATTTTGGAAGGAATACGAGCAAGGAAAAGTGAAGTGTGACATTTCCATTGATAGTTGCTTAGTAGCCAAGCCTTGTTTTTTGGTAGTATCCGCTGACTGCCTGTGTGGAGACAATATTTAACAATTATTCCTCGAGCCCGAATGGGCTCTGAGTCAATACCCCATGAGGCCGAAGGCCGAATGGGCTGTAGACTCAGAGGCTATGAGGGCGAGAGGAATAATTGTTTTTGTAAAATCCAACTAGTTCGTCAAATATATCGTGACAAAACAACTTTAGCTAGTTAAAAAATCCTTTCTTGCAGCCAACAAGACAGCGCTTTTCGCTACTAGTAGGCTATAACATATAGCCCAGTAGTAGCTCAACGAATCAGAACGCAGCATTGATAATAGACCACTAGTTGGATTTTACTAAATATAGAGAGAGCTTTAGATTCGAGGACGAGGACTTAATTTTAAGTTTTCTCACCTACTCTCTAAAAATAGACACCCTGGATAGCTTCATTGTACTTTTTTTACCACAAAAGACCTACCAAGTGTCACGCCTAAGCCGTGATTGTCACGCCTGCGGATTGAAACTTCTATCTCACGCCTACTCATGCCTGTGTTCAGGGGTGAGAAATTGGAACACAGCAGGAACCTGGTAAAAACGTTTGAGCCATTACAGCATTTACTGTCTCATTTTGAAAAGTATATTAATCATTTAAAGAAACTGGAATCAAACAGAAAGAAAAGTCCATGTGAATGATCGACTTTCTCCGGATTCTCTTATTTTAGGGACAGTCACTAGAGACGAAGTAATGTTCCATTGCCATCGTGTTCCCGTGTTCGTGTTAGACGGAACTCTTCGGGGTTTCTTCGGAATGTCTTCAGAAAATCTTCGGATATTATCGGGCCTACTTCGAAAAATCCTGGCATTCTCAGGATAAGAATGCCACGCCTATAAATAAAAAAAGATTGGCATACACGGTTGGAGGAGGTACTGAGCCCTCTCCCGATCGCTAAATGTTAACATTCCTAACATTCTCCACTATGACAATCTTGCTAAAACTCGTAGTAGAATGACGATGGCTATCACATTTTTCCTGCCAAAATGACATTGGTTCGCACGTGCGCACTACTTCGTACTAGGAAAATCTTGTTCTCGTAGTCGTCCTGGCTATGTATAGAATCTAAAGCTCCCTATCAACACACAGCATACGATATATCAGGGTGGCAAAGGGGGTTTCCGACGTAACGCGTGTTGGGACCCCAGCGTGATGCGCGATTGGGCCCAAATGAGCCGCGTGAGGCGTGATTGAGCATAGAAGCGTGATGCGGTGATTTACTATTTTTCCCTGCTAACTCTGTTCCTAACGCGGTTGTTAGTTTAACTCCCCCTCTCCATACAGTCATAGGATGCTTTCCATTTTGCCACACCAACCAATTAGAAAGCAGTGGAATTATCAAGAGAAAAAGAAATCGTTTCGCGTCCCCCTTCTTTTCCCTCCCAATTGCTGGTTTTCAGTGTCACGCCATTCAAAATAGATGAAAATAAAAATCAAAACCATTCAATGGATAAAGTCCAGAATCTGGGAAATGAAAGGAGGTACATATGCAAAGACCCTCGCCAAGATTCAGGTCAGAGGAATATTTCGTATACGAGATATCCGAAGAAATGTTTTACCCAAATTTATAGAGATTTGTATGGAGACGCCATACTGGTGCTCACCTGGATGAGCTCCAACATGGCGGACGGAAACCAACAGAAACATCTGTTACCGAGTTTTGCTACGAAAGCGTGAATTTATTCTTCGAGAAGCTCATAAACATTAAAATAATACTTTTTCCACTACATGAACTGTTTAGATGGCAAAATTTCCTGAAATAAGTCATTTTTTTAACCTACATGACAGCTCTCTTGGCCGTCATGTAAATGCCGCGTCACGCAAGAGCTTAGAAATTCAAGCGTACTCTATCACAAAACCAAGAACCCTTTTGAAGCGAAAATTTGTTTGACAATTGGTTTTCAGCTGCTCTAATGCATCGTGAAAGTAAAATCTCTGTAGGATGGATAGTTTTTTAGTTTGAATTTTAGTGACGTCATGTGAAAACCAACAATATGCCTCGCGCTTCTCTTGTAGGGGTGGCGAATGGTACCTCGAAAAACGTGGGTCTCGGAAAATTTTGGCGGGATCTCGAAATCTCGGAAGCGTTTTTGATAAGTCTCGAAGTCTCGTTTTTGCATGATTTGTATTTACTTCTTTTGAGTCTCGAAACTTTTTACCAAAGAGTCTCGGGCTAGGATTTCTAACTAGGATCTCGGCGTCTCGGCGAGTCTCGGATTTTACCATTCGCCACCCCTTCTTGTTTCCCAGCAGTCATCGGTCATCAGTCCAGACGCTGTGAGGAGGGGGCCCGGGTAGCATGTTTCCATACCAGCTTTTCCTTACTCAATAACGCGCTTCTTAACTGTAACGTCGCCGCCTCCAATAACACAATCCCGATCCAGAGTATAAAACAAAAAAGAAGTCAGTTTAATTTATTATAATCATTTTGTTTTTCGTAGAAAAAGTAATGCACCATGCTAGTTTACTTTAACAAAGTAAAATTAGATAGAACTAGTTTTCTCCTGAGCAAACTTTTTGCTTGAGCTCCAGTGACACGAACTGAACGAGGGATCAAAGATAATTTCTCAAAGTTCCTTCTTAAGAGAATTCTACCACGCATTGGTCGGTTTCTTCTTTCTTCTTATGGGAGAGCCGTCTCTTCTTTTGATTGTGCATTCAGCTCGGGTGACATTTTAATCATCTTCTTTCGAGCAGAATAAGGCCTCACTTCCATGTCTCGGAAGTTTTTTATTTTGTATTGCCAAAAAACGCATAATTATTCTTCTTAAGGAGTTTTGCCACATTTCCGTCGGAACTCTTGCCCATATTCGTGAATCCACTTGTTGCACACTGAAAGGAAGGAATATGCGTCATTTGCAAATGTTCGACTTAGGAACTGAGGAACGCATTAAAGGAGTAGGCTATTGACACCAAATAGCCACCAGACAGCCAACCGGACTCTGTTCGTTACCAGGCCCTCTCTCCACTACGGGACCCACACTGGATATTCTTTATTAGCAATATAATAGCAGTAATTTGAAAAAGAGTAAGGGCTCGCTGGACGATGTCGTCCCCTGCGCGCTTTCATTCACCATTTTTACGTAGAGCATAACGCGACGTGTTAGCCCCCCCTCCCCTCACCAAAATTTTGCACAATATTTTTTCCAATTTTTTCTCCTATGTATTACAGTCGTCTCAAGAAGTATCAAAGACAGTGGTTTTATAGACGACGAGAAGTCCAAAGACTACTGCAAGGCTGACACAACGTAATATAAACAATATTTCGGCTGGCCAAACCAGCCTTCTTCAGGTTTAGATGTTACATCTAAACCTGAAGAAGGCTGGTTTGGCCAGCCGAAATATTGTTTATATTACGTTGTGTCAGCCTTGCAGTAGTCTTTGGACTTCTCGTCGTCTATTTTTCAAGTTTGGCTGATTAGATCTCCTGTGAGATCCAACGTACAAGCAAGTAGGATCCTCGTTCACGGCTTTTGCAGTCTTTCAAGTTTTTACAGTGGTTTTGCATTTTTTTGGTGGGGGAGGGGGGAGGGGGAGAAGGCGGGGTAAACAAGGTGCATTGTGGTCTATGTGAAAATGGTGAATTTTTTCCTCTCCCCAATCCTCCTTATGACACAAAGAAGCCCCTTCGGAGCAGAAAACCACAAGCCATCATTGATGAGTATGAATACCCACCCCATTTTGTGCCAACTATAACTGGACAGGCTGCATGTAGTGTCGATGCATCAGGCTCTCCTGATTTGAGAAGATTGTACCAGAAGGCAGCAGTGCCCTACCAAACAAAGTTATGAATAATTAATGCATAAGGCAAATAAGCAATATACTCAATTTATAACCTGTTTGTTATTTAATTGTCACCTTTTGCGGTTTGATTATCGTTTTTGCATCTAGAAAAACGGTGGAACCGCCTGCTTCCACATCCGTCATCTAAGGAAACATACAAAAGAAGCTAAATGATGAGCAAAGAAGATTTTAAAAACTTCCAAGTTTATTTGGATTTTGCAACGGAGAGTACACAACAAATATTTACTGCTGTATTTCTACCCAAAGCTCATATCAAGGTGATTTTGCCATACCTTCTCATTTCATAGCCTCATTGATAGAAGACAAATATAAAGCTATTTCAAGAAAGGTTGTCGGAAAAGGTCAGCACTTTTGAACATCTGTCGAAAGGCCCTTGGACACCTTATGACGTTTACACAACGTAGTATTCCTTATCGTTTTGGATTAGCCGGTTAAGGACTGCGTTTTACAGATTAGGGTTAAGCACTACCTTAACTGATTAGGGTTAAGCACTGTTTCGAAACTGGTTAGGTTCCTTTTTTGGGTTGGGGTTAATGCTATGTGTACTTTAATCTACCTTGTGTAAACTTCATAAGGTGTCCAAGGGCCTTTCGACGGATGTTAACGAGTGCTGACCGTCGGAAAAATGTTCACGCAACAATCCCGAAAGGTAATATGGGATATGATCAATACACCGTTCCTGGCAATGTAGCTGCCGAATCTACCTTTGTTGCTTTCCTTTAGCACTCGCAAAAATACGTCCATCGCCTCTCGTGCCATTCTTTCAAATTTCTTTGAAGAACAGTGAACTCAAAACCAGCCTCAAAACCATTCGGGATTGTCGCGTGTATACTTTTTCCGACAACATATCTCGAAATAGCTGTATACATAACCAATCGAGGCAGGATTAGCTCAATCGGGTAGGGCGCTTGATTGCAGAGCGGGAGGTCGGGTTTTCGATTCCCGGAGCAGGACCAATACTCAGGGTCTTAAAATGGCTGAGAAATAAAGGTACTACCTTTGTCTTGCGTCCAAACGGCTAGATCTTCGCGTGGCTCGGATGACCATGTGAAATGGCGACTCCGTCTCCAATAGGAGAAGTAGAAATAGTACTTTCCTGCTTAATACATTGACACTCAAGTAAAGTCAATGATTTTTTTAACCTGCTTACTTTAATATGGGATACTTACATATATCAAAACGGTGGCGATCCTATTGCCCATTCCCATTCTGAGAATAGCTGATTTGTTGCTCTATTAAAAGGGAATAGAACAATTAACAAATATATGTCTATAGTCCTTCGTTAGCATGAGCCGGAAAACAGCCGACATTTCGCGACGCGGTTTCCTCGGCCGCGAAATGACGTCCGAGAAGCGAGCACACAAACTCCATACTGGTGACGCGTCACTACCCAGATCTGGGTAGTGCTAACTTCTGATTGGTCGTACCGCGTGGGAAATTTACTTCAGCCAATCAAAAGTACTCAGATCTGGATAGTGACACGTCATCAGTATGGAATTTCTACGCTCGCTTGCTCAGACGTCATTTCGCGGGGAAAGCAGTGGTGGCTTCGCGAAATGTCGACAGTTTTCTCAGGCTAGCCCTTCGTCATACATCCTAACATCATGAATCAGATAAACGTTTGAACCAATCAGAGAGGAAGAGCATATGGTACATCTCAAACTTGTGAAGTCACAACCCAGAACTTAATTTGCATAAAAACTAACCTGTTTACAGACCGTCTATTTTCTCTTCAAAGTCCGTCGAGCAAGAAAAATAAAACAACATCTGTGTACAGGCTACATAAAATCATCAGCGAGTTATTACAACTTTAAAAAGTAAGCTTGAACTAAACATCTTCAAACTTGAAACTACCATTGACTTGTTCTGTACAACATTTTCCTAGGACTTCTCGTTCAATTATCTCGATCCAGCTCGAAACGAAAGACACAGAACAAAGGCCGCGCGGACTAATTGGGTCTGGAAACTAGGCAAGTACTACCATAGTAAAAGTATGCCGACGTCCTAAGCGAAGAGTTTACTTTTAGTTGAGATATTTTTTTGCTTCACGTGGCCTGACTGAGTTGGCTAAAAATGTAGAAAGTAATAAAGAGTTGGATATTTACCATGGCATGATCCACGTGTGGTTCGTATTGTCCAGCAATACCGTAATTAACAACCTGTACATTGATAATAGATAATTGATGCTTTGCTGAAATCGCAAGAGGGTACCTTAAGACTCAGTTTGAATTACAGTTCTGAGATGGCTCACTCCCCATTAGTTGTGCATTCTTTTATTTTAGGAGCACTTGTATTAAGTTCTTTGAATAAACTAATTTGGTAAAATTAATATTTAGACTACCCTGCTAGCAGAGGCTTTTCCCTTGTGTTTCTCAGCGTTCTACTGCCATTCTCTTCGCGGTTTTGGCTGCTCGCGTTTTGTTTTGGTTGTTTCTGTGCCGAGGAAAAGACCTCTGCAGACAGCCGTTTGGGATTCCTGTTGAGCATGCGCGAGATGAAAATGCGGCTACCATGGAATTTCCGGGTCACGTGTCGGTAATACGACGCCGCCGCCGGAGTTTGCTCATGTATTCATGAGTCAATTTTCCCACGGGAAAGACTCGCACTCGCCATGTTGATATAGCGGGCTCACTTTTGCAAAGCAAACTAGTACAAAAAAGATGCGCGAGTCGATAAAACCGGTTCCACAACCGGTTTAGTCTTGTGATTACCTCCTAGATCTTGGAGGTATCTAATGCGCATGCTCAACAGGAATCCCAAACGGCTGTCTGCAGGGGTCTTTTCCTCGGCACAGAAACAACCAAAACAAAACGCGAGCAGCCAAAACCGCGAAGAGAATGGCAGTACAACGCTGAGAAGCACAAGGGAAAAGCCTCTGCTAGCAGGGTATATTTAGACTAACATTGTTTCATAGAATGTAAGTAAGTGAAAGACCACACCGTTATGAGTTTTTATATCCCAAGTAACTCTCGGGTTTGTAAGAAAAAAGCCTAAAACCAAGAGACTGTTTTCAATAAATGAAAAGCCGCCCGATGCCTCTCTTTTGAAACAACCTTACGTTCTCTTCCTTAGGTATATATATAAGTTCTACTGGTTTGTTTGTTTGTTTGTTTGTTTATTAGAATGAGATTTTATTACCTGTAGTGCCTCACTGTGAATTCTGGCAGTTGACAAACCTGTCACAGCCTCCAACTTTAAACTCAGCCGTTCAATGACTTCTCCTTCGTTATCTTCTAACCATCCACTGAGATAATAGGAGGTTTTGGGTGGTTAGGAAATACAGCATTGGAATTCCCGGGTTAGGAAGAAATAAACAGAGTTCAATCAATAAGCTGCGAGTTGTTTTCTAAATAATTATTATTGTACACATATACAGGAGAATGATTGTCTTAAACTCTTTTACCTTTTACTGATCCGATAATCAGCAAATTCCAGATTCCCAGTATTTCTGTTTGTAACAGTAGCTCTCTGAAGCTAAGACAATGTATAAAGAATGAAAAATTTAGATAATTTATTATCACCATCATCATCATCATCATCCTTATTATTCAGTTATTCTTCAATAATTTAGACAATTTATTAATATTATTATTATCATCATTATCATGACTTTCAGCTTACTGTAGCAAAAGCCCCGCTCACACCAAAGGCACACACCAGTCGAGCTAGACCTATAACTTAGAAAAACTGTGTGGCCGAAAAGTTAAGGTGGTCACTTGATTTTCTCTCCGTACATTTAACAGTTCCATCGCCAGTGCACAAGGGAATCTTCATGTGAATCTTCATGTGTGTAGACTATTATGGGTTAGGCCCGCGCTTTTTTGCGGGAAATCGCACGTTCAACGTAGTGAAATGCGTTTTTGAAAAAGAAGAAACAAACCAAATACAGTAAAAACAAATACCACCTTTAATGCAAAAGGTAAAAAAGAACAAGCTTGTTGAACTTTTCGTATCGTGGTGCTACTCAAGAAAAGTTAGCATTCTTCTAGCAAGTGTCAAGCGTGCCGTAAATAAGTTGGTATAAACCTACCCTTGGGGCAGCAAGGTTTTTAATGAATTCAATATCTGAATCTCGGATGATGTCGTGCAGAAGGTAAATATTTGGTTCCAGATTTGCCATCTCAACTTTAACAGGTTTGATGAGTAGCAAAGGATCTTTGTTGTAGTAGTAGCATGTCAGTCTATCTTGGTCAGCTTGACTCTATGAAAACCAAAGGGTTTTGGCGCAGACGTCAAAGATATCATTACTTCCTTCCTTTTTACCTTCATTTATTATTCTAGCTATTCATTAATTAAATAACCTCTTCTTCATTTTATGAAGCTGTGGACAAAATATTCTGAGCAGGCTTTGGATATCCGCGTTCCGCTTTTTTTCCCTCTTCGCACTCGCGAAATTCTCGCGCTTGGCTTTTATTTCTTCGTGTTCTAGTATCGTTAGGCTTCCATAGCTCCTCAAACTGTGAGTAATTATAACCTTAATGATTATAGTACTTTATCCTACGATGCATTTTTTTGCATGGGTCGCGTGTTCAGAGCACGGAAAATATTTTTGTACCTTACTTGAATTGCCCCTGCAAAGTTGCTCATAACGCAATATGTATTCTTCTTTTGATTTAACTTTCTTGCCAGCACCAGATTTCTCCTCTTCATCTTCAGTATCACCTTCATCTCCACTTATCTCTCCATCCTTCATCTTACGCACTCTGTCTTCGAAGTATATCTTGTTTTGTTGTAATACTTCATCGTCAGGTTCTAAAACAGAAATAATCGCACAGTTCTGAATCTCTCCGACGCCAAACTCAGTCATCCATCGCTTTTGATTGAAAAATAATAATAAAAAATCTAAGCAAAAACCAAGCAAATGTAATGTCACTTGACTGGTTTGTTAATCTCGCTGGAATATTGCCTTTACTACGTTTTTGAAAATAAAGCAACGTTAAGCATTTTTAAATAACCTAGAGTAGTAATCCTATGGAAATAACGGTAAGACCAAACGCAAAAAGAAAAAATACCCACAGAACCAAACTCTGTTGTGGAACTCCGTGGGATGGCCAATACTTAAGTACCTAACGCATGCAGACAGACATATCATCCCTGCAGAGGTAGCCATAGACAGCTGTTTCGTCCGTGTTGGAACTCATCAACATAGTTTACTATATAGGGCAAAAGGACTCACTTGCAATCAAAGAACCCGCCATAATTTACTACCGAGAACCGAGAAGAGTAAACTGGCTGTAAATGCGCCTTGGGTTTATAACTCGGGTCCAGGCTGCTCCCTACCGGAGAAACTATTAGGAGCTGGGAAAGAGTTGCGTTTCCCGTGTCATGAATTCGCGCCAAAATGTCTTTGAGGTGGCAAGAAAAATGCATCTGGGTTTAACTTGATGAGTGTTCAATCAAGGTACCATACCTTCTTTGAGCAATTCGTTGACATGATTAAGAGCGCTTTCAATTCTACCCGTCTAGAAGGAGAGGAAAGTAAAGTTATTCGATATCTGATGTATTTTCTCTTAACGTATACCAGTGTAACAAAAAATTGTAGCTCATACATTATTATGGTAAGCTGGGCTTTTTTTCATACCTGATCATGACACGGTGCAATTTTAGTTTATCTTGCAGTCAACGCATTGTGAACATGGCAAATTAAAGGACATGAAACTAACCAGATATGGGGAATAAGGCAGCCTGCGAGCAAGCTCTCCGGAGCGTTCTAGCAGCGGGGCTAGAAAGGAAGGACACCTTGCAGTCACGTATCCCTTGCTCTCTTCCCTTCTTCACCACTGTACTCCCAGAAACCCAGGAAAGCTTGCTGGCAGGCTGAGAATAAGGACGGCTATGCCGGAGCTAGTTACTGAAGAGGAAGAATGGTAAATCGGGCGCAAATTTTTAGCGTGGACAAGGATTAGTGAATAACGATCTTTAACCTAAACCAACTGAATTGAGGTCGTTTCGTCCGAAAGTTGATTCGCCCTAAGGCGTTTGCTAGACAACACTCTACAGCATGGTGAAGTTACTTCCCAGAGATGGTAGAGCGATTTTCGTATGACCTTGAAAAAAGGTTTCGGTAAGTGTTCGTTCTTTGTTTCATCAGCCAATGGATGAAAAGATCAAAACATGGCCTCTTTGTTTTCCCGCCAAAGAAACCCTAATATGGAGAAGGCATTGTTCGATTGGCCAATCGTGTTGTAGTATGACGTCAAAGCCAAGTATCGGTTGATTTCTAGAAAGTTCTCGGGCATGAAGTTTTTTCACCTGAGCGTTCGCTTAACCAATGAAAAGCCAGACGCGTTTGTCTGTCCGTTCGATAAACCAATCAAAATCGCTCTATTTCCGTTCGTTTGTTGTTTCTGTTTTGTTCGCGCGCTTTCATTTCAAGGTCATACGAAAATCGCTCTATTTTAGTTAACCTTGGATTCCACATATGCAGTCACAGTCCTTCCCATGCTTATTTCTTTTTCTGAGGCTTAAAGAACGACAAATACACATCGGGCGAAACGACCAGATATCAACGATTTTACTGCGTGAATCGTGCATAATCTCTCCCAGTCCTGACCCTTTTCCTCCTTTTCCTATTCTGTTTCCAGTCAGCTTAAAGCGGGATGGAGTATTTAGGGCCGAACTCATAGTAAAGAAAGGTATTTTATCGAAAGGGAATAAAAATTCTTCAGACACTAGTTCAGTTAGAGACGTTAACTGGTGGCTGATGCCGAGTTGTTGGTACCACTCTTTGAACTTTGCCAGCAGCTGGAAACTGAATAATATATTCCGTCCCATTGTTAGCCTCGCTCCCTGCCGTTAAGAAGATGTCACAGTGCTGTCCCAGGGGCCAATGCAGGCCGGGTGTTCAGTTAATTTTGTAATAAGTTACATATAGTTTTCTAGTTAAATTACCTTATACTCCGCCCAAATCAAATACTGGAGGACGTCTTTTGTTGTAATTCCACTGCTATTGTCTTGCGGATTCATTCGTTTCCAGGCCTCTATTAACCATCCATACGCTTCCTCGTATTGCTCCCAATCATGTCTCATAAATCCTAATTCCAGGCAATGTGCCGCGTCCATTTCAGGGCTAAGTGTCTTATGGGATAGCTTTCCGGAAGCAATTCTCTCTGCGCTGATGTTATAGACATCTTGAATCCGGAGAATTGCTAACGCACAGCCTTGTAAATCTTGTTTACCAGGAAAGGAGGAGTTGTGTTCTTTTATAAGTTCAAAGAGTTCTGGAAAATGAAAATTGTTCAGTTTTTTTTTTAATATATAAAAAAACATCCTAGATGGCAGAGGATAAAGTTGTTTTGAGTTTTCTGAAAATATCTAATCCTGAAACGTTGGTAGCTAACGATGTGACAGCTTCGGGATATATACTAAACATTTCTACCATAATTGGTCTACAGCTTCAGATTCATCGCGTCTTAGCACGTACGCTTGCTAGAAGCTCAAGAAACCTTTTGTAAGTTTGACTAAATGTTTCTCCATTCGATAATCAGTGGTAAAAACTACAGAGAACATGGGGACAAAACGTGGAAGTCGCCTCATTAGTGCTGTATGAAAGTACGGCCGAAAACACACCAAATCTGATCATGAGGCCTAACAAAGAATAAATTGATGACTGGTTATAGCTAGGTCAGTTGTTATAGCACCGATAGCCTGCGACCGCAGACGTATTTCCGGAAATACGTCTGCGGTCGTGGGCTTCTACATTTGAATGATGTACTGTAAATTAGCTAACCAATTTTAGCATCCTCCCAACACATATTTAGAGTTCTCTCACAAAAACGTAACAGTAGCCCGCAATGACTTCTTTGACAGTTTCTTGACAAATTAAATATTGATTATATAAACTGGCACCCGAGTCTCTTGTAGTCTCTTGAGTGCAGCGCGCGTGCTTCGCTGCACGTGCACGTGGTTCTTGACACGATAAGGGACATTTAAGCCGGTGAAAATATAGAAAAAAGATATTTCCAGAATGATAAACTGAAACAAATTTTGTCAGATGGACTTTAGTCACAATCTCCTCCTGAGCTTCGAGCAGCTGATTAGTTATCTCGCGTTTATTACACTTTAGTTTCAATCTATCCGGATCAGCCGGATCAATAGGGTATATGTACAGCTTTGCAAAAAAAGTGCAAAATACAGTTTGTCGTAAATGCTTCAAATCTGGACATTTTTCAGTGTTGAGCCGGAGATTGATTAAATTTCTTCCTTCTCTGAATACAGGCAACTGATGTTTGTAGAACATAATTAAATAATCATTTTGGTGTTTACTTGAAAGTATGATGTATTTTAGCTGCAATAGAACAACAAAGAACAATTCCGTCCTTACCAACACTATAGGATCAATCAATTAAAAAGATTATTTTCATTTACTGACAGAAAATAACGATTTTTTCTGTTTTTGTTGTTGTCCAAAGGACTGGAAAGATTACTCGTTACCTTTACCGACAGGGTCTGTCGTATCCAATTTTTCCACAACGATTCTCCAATCGCGTAAAAAACGACGTACGAGCAGATATGAGTTGACAGGATGTCCAAGAAATACTTCCATATCGGCGTCTTCAATATCTTTCACATGCTGGCTGACAAGTTGTGCAAACCGGTGCAATTCGGGCGAAGCAGAAGGGTTATTCTCTAAATACTCTTCCAAATATGAATAGAAAGTTTGTTCTAGGACTACAAAATCTTTCATGTGAATCAGGGCTGTGAATATTTGGGTTTGAGAGAATGAAAAGGTGATAGCTAAAAGAATCGAAGTGCGTAAAAATGACCAAAATGGCATGGCCATTTTTAGAGACCGACTGAGTTGTTGATTGCTCGTGCGGTGTTCAAAAGCGATTTTGACTGAAGACCATGACACAAAAAACCCGCGTATGACGTCACAACGGGTACCAGAAAATCCGTTTCTTGGATTCAAATTAACGAAGAGAATAATTCCGCCGATTAAAATTTTGCTTGATTATCAGATTTAGATGTTTTCGATTACGGAGCTTTGCAAGCTAAGTGTTCATAACTATAAAAAGCCAAGAAAAGAAAAAACTGAGAACTACGTTAGAAATAAGACCACATACCGACTTAAATGAATGGATGGAAGCTGTCTTAAAGTTTATTTTCAAACTACATCAGATCGCTTCTCTGTTGCAATTTTTTTTTTTATATATGATATTCTTTTGTGGCTATCTTTTGTGGATATCGTTTCGTGGCTACCAGAATTAAACAGTAACTGCAGGTTTGACAAAATGTTGAGCAGAATTAGACTGAAAACATGTTATCCATGATCATCAACCATGCAAATGTTCTTTCTGAACACATATTTTTAATTGGTAACTTTTAGAAAATGCTGGCAGTCTAATGATATCTCTTTTGGTTTTACTACCGTATTTCACGCCCTTTGTGATCTACATTGTTATCAAATGTTACACTTTTCAACAAAGGGCTTGGCAAATGTGGATCAAAGTGAAAGCCACTTGTACGCATAATGGAGCAGCAATTAATTGCTCATATCCGAAACACTACACTTAAAACCAATGTAAGACTGTGCGCATCCTGTCATTAAATTAACCTCTGTGACAAGATAAGAGTTTTTTCCTTTTAGTGAAGAAATCCAAACTGATAAACTCAGTGACAAGACCAGAATATCTCAAGATCAAGTTGCGTTGATTTCAAATGATGCTTTCCCTGGAAGTTTGTCAACAGTATTCTTTTTTTCCAAAAAAAGGAGAAAATGAAGAAGGAAAACCATGAATGGATGAAGTTAACATGATGATGTCGAACTAAAGCAAATGTTTTCAAATGGCCAGTAATAAAATGTTACCTAGGGCGATACGAGTGGTAATGAATTTTCTCCATCAAATTCAATAAAAGGATTTGAAAGGGCAACAATTTTTCGTCAATCAATGATACTCTTAGGCTTAATTTACCATGAAAGAAAAATATGATGTCTACGTAAAATCCACGAAAATGGAACAACTGCTGACGAGTTGAGAATAGAGCAAATTCGTTTTAGGGACTTATGCTCCTCTCTCTCGGCATTCATTTAACTTAATTTCTCTAGTTTAAACTCATTGAAAATTAATAAATTGTCACTAATTTATTACATTTTTATATAGCGAAGGAAAGGTTCTGTCATATCCTTGATTTGCAAGCTAGTTTACGTACGTCTTGTCAAGTCCTAACAGAGCTGTTTTTTGTACTTGTTCGCAAACTAAACAGTACCACTGAAATACTTTCTCGTTTAAAGAAAATAAATGATCTTAACTTTTTCTGTACTCTGTACTCTTTTCGTCTCTCTTGTTATCCCTAATCATGAACGTGCTTCGTATTTTTGTAGACTATCCGTCCCACGCTTGAGTTTTGGAAATGCATAACTATTTGTTCTATTTGATTTCAGCCCACTGAATTTTAAGCAGCAAAGGTTTTTGCTGAACCTGATTTTATCTCAAACAACATCCGAGATAAAACACAGTCTTTTTAAAGTTATCGTTGTGTATACCTTGAAATGATACCTTAAGCTGGCGGAAATTTATGGGGTTTAAAGTTTTTATAATTTATATTCCATTCCTGATAAATTGACGTCTTCACAAAAGTCGAAACATTTGCATAACAATACAACATTCCACTGGGAGTATGGTGCAGCTAGGGAGCTCAAAAGATTTCTGCATCACTGCACTTGCTGCTCATTTCAATGCGGAAAATAGATATTCAAAGCGTCTTACGTAGACAACATCGACACACTCGAGTGTCGATGTTAAAACACACAAATTCTAGGATTATCTTCGATTGTTCCATTATGACTTAAAACTACTTTTTAAACTTCCTTAGAGAAGTTTTTCGGAGGGGCTTTGCCCACGGATTTTCAGACACAAAATCTGACAACATGGGTGCTAGGATATTGAAGTTAGCAGTAATGGCGAGTGTTGTGTTCGCGGCTTCTTTAGCAACAATCAAGAGCCGCCATGACGAAGGAGACACAGCACATAGAGCAGGTGGGTTTTACAGAAGAATTCTTAACTTTCACCTGGCCTTAAACGGCTGTTACAGTTTCTCTGCTGTGTGAAAGGCAGAGTCTTTCTTTACTCGTTTGCTTAAAAATGCAAAACATACGATTGCGAATTTCTAAATCAGTACACGTATAACTTCAAACTCTTCACTGAGTTTCCATTGTAAAAGTTCCTGTTAGGTTCGCTGAAGGGTTTGGCCTTGGAATAGGGGATAATCATCGATCACATCTTTCTATTTAAACACACAGTCAGAATTAAACATGTATACATAATTAATGTTATGAATTTGTTGATTGGTGTGCATGGAAATACTTTGATTTTTTAAAGAGATTTCACCTGATTTACGTTGCTGCAACATTCTAACTTGCTTCATAAAAAATCAGTCATTGAGTCCGGAAGAATTTTTGTAATCTGAACGCCCAGCAAGCAGTTCAGAGACCGGCTATAACATCTGATCGCCGGGCTTCGGTGGCCAGCAAAACAAGTTACAACAATGCTGTCGTATCGTAGCCCCATTATGCCAAAAGCTTTCTTTCATTTCCAGATCAGAGAACAGCACGGTTATTGTTCACATAAAACACTTTCAACGTGAGACATTTTCCCTGGGAAGCTCGAAACGCCTTTTTTTTCTAGCAATTTTCCCTCTATAGACTCTATACACGATAACAGAATCAGTGGGCACAGAAATGTCAAAATTCACTTCGCAATATCGATGACCTTAGCATCACAAGATTTTTAACTTTTCTACGCTCAAAAGATTCCCTTTTTTCATCTTTATAAATTACACCTGTCCAACAAGTTTTAAGATCAGCTTCAGTGGAAGCTTAAATTAATTTCTATTACATCTTTACAAATATTTAAATTAAATCTCCTTCTGAACGTACCCTCAACGAAAGACCGTATGAGAGGGCACTTTAGGAAGTACACCTTTGTTGAAAAACAGCGCGTGAAACTGAAAAGTACTTGAAGCATTTCCTTAAAACACACCTAATTTTATAAGCAGCAATAGTAACAAAACTGAACTTGGCAATGTTAATTTTATTTGCAAATATATTCAGGCAAATAAAAGGAACTTAAGTTCTTTTATTCGACTAGACTTTTGTAGAGGAGGCATCAAGGCTGTCATGTCTCACCCCATTCGTTTATCTTGTTTGTCGTCCTTTTAGCTCATGGAAGTGATTTTATCACCAGCACGAATATCACTTCACATGTATGCACCAAGTTGTGCTTGCTAAAATCCGACATTCTTACGTCAAATATTTTAGAATATTCCTCGGATCATCTCTACGTTTCCTATCGGACGTTTTAATTGCGTCAAACTGGTAATAATCATAAAGATAACTAAGTAAGACAGTAAGAACTAAACTAAGTAAACTTAACAAGATTGCTTTTATTTCTCTCAGCAAGTTGTTTATTCAGCAGGCCGCCTAACTTAGAAAGAGCCTTTATTTGAAAGCGCGCCCTTACGGTGAAATGAAGATGAGCTTATTAATTTCCTCTTTTATTTTCATGTGGATTCTTACTTTGCAAAGACGTTGCTATGCTCTTTTATAATTAGTGAGATGGGATAAGAAAGTCTTTTTATTTATTTTTTTTTTGTGGAAGAGAGTATCTTTTTAACGCCAAAAGAGGTTGTTTCTTAAGACAGGATCAGGGAACATGTGTGCGGGCTTCTCTCAGCTCATATGTGCGTGTAAGGTTGTTCATCTTTGTCAAGGCTTTACTCCTCATCATTACAAAAATAAATTGTATATCGCGATGACCCACCTGTTTTGTAAACGGCTCAAGGTACGGTCGTCGCAAATTCAGACAATATCTCAATTCTGGGCCCAAAGCCAAATTTCAAGAAAAATTTCACATTTCTGCCCTTTCACTGATTGTTGAGCACGTAAAAACGATCAGTACAATACTACAGCTCAGCTCAATCTAACCAAGGTGATGCTAACAGGATTAGATCCTGGCTAATGACGGGTCTTAATTAACGGCATTTAATAAAGGTTTCCTCCACAGGTTCATCTAGTTTTACAGAAAATAAGGCCGCAAAGAAAGTGTGCGTTAACTGAGCCTTTTGTCTTCTCCAATGCTGAATTAACGTCTTAGAATCCAGGTTTTTTAGACTTTCAAATCCTTTTAGCTCGTTTTCGTGATTTTCAATTGAAGAGGAATGAAATCATAGATATATTTTTCTAGCCATCGTACAGAAGACAGCACAACTGTGATTTTAGCCAACTCCATTGTTACGTGAACAGTGTTGTTGTTCGGTAAACCGACTCTCCTCTTTGTGCCACAGGAAGACTAATTAAGGAGAGAGGAAAACTGAACCAAAGAAAGCGCCCGCATGGCGGACGACAACGCCTTTTATTCTCTTCCCATTTTGGAAGGAGGGAGTCTAACTGGGATTTTCTCTCTGACATTGTTCGGATGGGCTGATGGTCAGTACAGTTGACTAAACAGATGCGGTTATGAAACAGTTACGGACCGAACAAAATACTTGCGAATTATTCACAAGCACCAGATACCGTAAAATTTCGAAAATAAGTCCCGGGCCTTACATTTTTTAAAGGCCTTTTTGAGGGGCTTATCTACGGAGGGAAATTTGCGTTTCAAAATCGATTGGGCTAGCCCTATAGTTGGAAGCAAATTTTCCGTTTTTGTTTTGTTTTACTTTGTCTTTGAGGGCAATTTTCCAAGTGGAAGCCCCCAGGGGCTTATATTTGGAGGGGCGATTTAATGAGTTACTGGTTTGGGGGACTTATATTTGGAGGGCCTTATACATGGAGGGACTTATTTTCGGAATTTTACGGTATTGTAGTTATAACTATTCAGTTTCTGCATTCCTGTTTTTGCGAGGGTTTTAGTAACCGAAAATGTCTTTAGCTGGTCACAGTGAATTTGCCCCAAGTATGGGAACCCAAGACATTCTTGGATTGTGAAATTCTATTTCATTAGTTGGATTCCGGATTCCACAAGCAAAAAAATGCCTGGATTCCGGAATCCGTATCCCCTTATATGGGGCGAAATAATAACCATTTTTCTTTTTCTAGTTTCTCGTCAGGAGATAACTGATAGGCTTGACCATATGATACAATTACGGCGGTCCTTCAGCGAACCAGTGCCTACTAAGCTGCAAGATATTCCACTGTGCGAGACAGAACAGTGCAAAAAACAGAGTTTAAAAATGTCGGAGATGATGAATAAATCCGTAGACCCATGTGATGATTTTTACGAGTACGCATGCGGCGGTTGGATTGCAAAAGCACTCCCAGGTGATCACGCAAAGTGGACTATATTTTCCTACTTATTTGAAAAGACAGAGGACAAGCTGAGAACTCTAATTGAATCACAGAATAATTCAGGTACGTAGATTTGTAGGCACGTAACATAATGCTACTTAATGCGGTGTCTACACGTGAGGCCCGAAAACGTTACCTGATGAGTGCGGCATTTCGGCTGGTAACCGATCAAGTCGCCCCAAAGTCCTCTCGCCCGAATTTTATCAGGAGAAGTGCAGAGAGAAACAAAGTTAATTTTTGTAGATAAAAAGTGTGTAATATTTCTAGTTCTTTAAACCATCATTAGACGAAACAAGCAGAATTAATGTTTAACATACTTCGCTCTTAAGAGATGATGAGACGAAACAGGCGCAGGCAGTATATTAAGCTTATGTGTAGTATATCTCGCTCTCTAACCCTTGATGAACAACGAAACAAGCAAAAACTCGCCCCACTTGTTCAGTTAATCAAAAGCAACTGCAAACTAGTTAATAATAGTGATAAGTTCAAGCTAGTTCACACGCTTTTGCGCTTGAAAAACAACATTTAAGCGAACATTAACGAATTTGAAAAAAAGAAAGAAAGAAAGGAAGCAGTTATTATAATTTTTAACAACTTTGTTGCTTTCTTTACTTTAGATAACAGTGTAGGGAGACTGGTTTTCGACTGGTATGCCTCTTGCATGGACCAAGAAGAACGAAATAAACTTAAAGCTGAGCCACTAAAGGAATTACTGCATTTAGTCAATGGTCCTTCGCTCGATGATCGGATACTAGCAGCAGAGGAAGATCCACCCTTAATACTAGAAGATGTGTTGGCCGTTGTTCATCGTAATCTTAGCATATTTCCACTGTTCACATTATCACTTAACAACGACCCAAGGAATTCTTCCTCCCCCACGCATTTTAGTGTAAGTTTGAAAACAAACAGATTTATAGTGATCAAATAGTGCCCCACTTTGCTTACTTATATATATCTCGTAACTTAATTAATTAAAAAAGAAAATTCAAAACCTACAAATACAGCTGTAAGTTCTCTTTTTTGAGTAACTAAAGCCTCCATCACCTTCAAGCTCGCAACCCTCCCTCATTTCTCTCTTTGATAATAAATTGCAAGCGAGTACTGTTTATTTTTCTTTAGTTCATGTCGGTGTTTCATGCCCATTTTTGCTTTATAGTATATTCATGACCATACCCTTCATTGCAGGCCGATTCTAAGGCCGCTTTCTTGTGCAACATAAAGTCTGTCTCTTGTTTCTGTCTATCGTTTTATACAATAATGCGAATGCTGCGCGCGCTGTGATTAGTCATGACGTCATCTGTGATCTATTACTGAACAGACGCACAGCAACATTGTTGGCGTCAACATTTTTTCTACCGGTACTCAGGGAAGTTTTTGCCTGTGGACTCCGTACTCCTGGGCGTTGGAATCCGGAATTTAGCTCAAGGAATCCGGAATCCCGCTATCAATTGGAATTCGGAATCCAAGTTGCATTGACAAAGAATCCGTAATCCACAGCGTGGAATCCAGGATCCAAGACAATCCTGGATTCCCTTACAATGGGCGATATCTTTCATGAAACGCCGGGTGAACATGTGCAATAAGCCTTTTTTTTTTTCCTTCCACAGATTAGCCCACAAAAGCCTCTTCTGAAGTCACACGATGTTTACTTATCACAAGAAAGACACGCCCAAGTGGTAAAAAAAATTAATAGGCCATTTCCGAGTTCCAAAAAATCTTACTTTCAAAACGAGGCTAAGTGCGAAACCTTTGTTGTGAAAATGAGTTTTATTTGCATAATAATTGAAAATCATTTTCATATCAATGGCTTCGCACTTAGCCTCGTTTTGAAAGTGAGATTTTTTGGAACTCGGAAATGGCCTATTACTTGAGCATCGTGAGAAGTCCGATATGGCTCGCGTCAATCGGTTCTTTTCAAATTATAAGCCATCCGAAAAATCCGTTAATAGCCATTCCAGCTGATACTGTGAGGGTGAAAACTTTGGCACGTGTGTTTGGTCATCACATTTAAACGGATGATTTATATATAAGACACTTGTCAAGGATTTATTTTTCATTTTTCTTTATGCGATGTGTTTAGCTTTTTCTCATGAGCTATTAAGAGGATGAACGCTTCAGTCTTTAATCTCACTTTTGTTTTCATTTTGTTCTTCATTGCAGGTGACTAAAGCATATCTGACCCTGATGGTACGTTTAATGATTCTAGTGAGTGGAGTGAAGCAGATGGACAACTTTCTGGAAGCTTTTCTCAAAGAGCAACTCATGAGCAAAGAAATGGAAGAGATCTTTGCACTCGAGGTTGAATTAGTCAAGGTACTGGAATAAAATAATTTACACCGTAGTGAGCGTATTGAAAGAGAAGAGAGAAAGGAATGATCGAATTGCACCATGATCACAATATTTGAAATCCGGAATCCCGCTAACGATTAAAACACTGATAGCAAAATCTTATTTGAAAACTGCAATTTAACTGACGGTAGAAAAAGACTCGTACTAATTTCAATCCAGAATGAACGGAGTAGCAAACTTGAGTCTCTCTGGTCTTTTGGGTGTTCTGAATTCAAACTCAGGCGGAGTCGAGAATTAAGTCCTACTTTTAATTCTGGGTCTGACGGGCTATTGTTGATATTTCTCTCTTACGTTAATTTTATTACTGCTTATAGCTTTCAAGGTTAACAAAGCATTACCTATTATTATTGTTAATATTATTATTATTATTGTTATTATTCATATATCACTTTGTAATGTATTCATATATCACTTTGTAATGTATTCATATATCACTTTATAATGTATTCATATATCACTTTGTAATATATTCATATATCACTTTGTAAGAAAACAGTTCAACAAAGATGTATTGATTTTAATTTCCAGCTTTGTAGGGCACAGGCTACCCAATGGGGATGGGAACGAACAGGACGCATAGGTTTTAGACCAACTGCCCTGCCTTCTCATTTCCAAACCCATGAAAGATTGACGCAAGAGTGGGGGAAGTGGGGAGGACCAGGAAGGGAGTCACTATCAGAGATTGTTATAGCCCCAGGGATTCTTTTACCCCCCCCCCCCCACCCACAGGGGTCACTTCAGTGAAATGCTGTAAGACGGAGCCTTTTCAAACCCGTCCTCTTTCGAGAGGACTAGATATTTTGTAAAAAGCACTCACTTGAAAGTCTGCTGACATTATGATGATATCGTCGATATTTAGTATACCTTGTTTTATTTTTTCGACACAGGCGATGCGAGAACAAACTAGTAAACTAGTTTATATAGGGGACATTGGAGGCTATCAAAAAGATTTCCCGGAGATTTTCAATAACAAAGTGGTATGTTTCGTAAATATGGCCGCGACTACCTCAAAACGATAAAACCCCATATATGAAGTATCTACCACAGTTGACAGCCCAACCGCTGTCCAATGTTATTGCGGGTTGAACGTATCTCACGTACTGTCAGTGGAAATGCTACGCTTTAGCATAAAAGACTAGCTGTGACCACAACTGGGCCAAACCGGTTAGTGTTACTAGCTATATAGTTATGCCCTTACGTCTTCGTGGACGTGAAAAATATAAATGTGTCTTGCAGTCGACTTTCCTATGATCTTAAAAATTAAGCAGTTTGAAAAGGGTAAATCTGCAGAGCTCCTCAGATCATACGAAAGCCGAATTCAAATACAATTGCTAATTTTTTCCGGTGACATGTACCTGAAATAACTTTTGGCCTGCTGCATTAAACTTGCTGTAAAACCTCAATTAAGCCCCCCCCTCTCTAATAAGCACTCCCTTTTCAGGGAAGAAAGAAAGTTAACAACAACATATCATTTCTCCCTCAATAATTGACTTAGAGACGAACTGGCGCATCTTTTGTTTTTTTTGTCAGCTGGAAATAACTGTTGACAGTTAAAGATGATATCGAGTCCTCGTATTTCTTTATTTTACAGTTTAACTGGAAGAGATACTTTAACAAATTAACAGAAGGCTTAGGTGACAAGTCTTTCTCGGATTCAGAACCATTTTGGGTGATGAGCACAAATTACTTGCAGAAATTGACATCAATTTTGAGCAAGTTTCCAAGGAGGTAAAATATAATTCCTTTTGTTGAACTGCTCTCTGCGTTTGAGGCCATTTTTTTTAAGCGTACGTATTTACTCGAATAAGCGCCGCCCCGATTAAGCACCGCCCCGAATAAGCGACGGGGCCTTGGTATCAACAAAATCAAAAGGCTTTAATTCTGTAGTTTAATACGGAAAATTATAATAATACTGTAGTTTTAACTAAAATTCTTTGTCACGTCCAACTTTCAAATAAGCGCCACCCTCGATCAAATAAGCACCGCACGCGGGACGCGAAAAATTCGATAAGTGCCGCGACGCTTATTCGAGTAAATGCGGTAGTTGTTTGTTCAATTTACCCTAGGTATTTATTTTTGAACAAACAACAGTATTTGATTTATCATTCAGTGGTTTGACCCCCTACTATCTGTCCTTTAAACGAAGTTTTTTTGTGTGAATACTGAAGAAATTAATGGCTGACACAAAAACAGAAGATTCACAGAGGTGAGCATGCGCCGTTTCCGCTCCAATCTGCGGGAGTTGCATAATGCACAAAATGGCTCTCAGTGGAAACTGTGAATTCACAACTCGTGCTATGATAATCATTAGAAGGAAATTTAAAGGTATACAGGACTATTAGTTGGCAATGAATAACACGACCGGAAAACGTGCCTTGTAAATTTTAACGAAATCGTTGCCTTTAAGGTGATTCCCTGGTTTTGCACTGCGCATCTCTTGCGAGATGCGCAGTGCAAAACGATAAGATGGCCGCCGTAAAAAAGAGCATGTGGAGTAACATTATTAAAATGAAGTTGACTGAAGAGAAACGCTATTGGAATTTTTGCTTGGAGTTGTTTCTTGCCGAGGTGAGACTCAACGTGTTGGAAAGGTGCATAATGTAAGCAGTACGCGTGTTGCTGAGTTCGACTTCCTCACAGAGAACCTCGATAGTGGATGTTTAACTTGTGCTTACTCACTTTGATTTTGCAAGAAGCGCTTTCTTTAACACATTGTGTCCTAAATGTGATATCTCGATGTAAATTCTGAAAAAACAGATTTTTTAATACTTTCTTCCCCCTATGACACACATTTAATTTTGAAACTCGCCCCAGTCCTCTCTCAAAAATCGGAGAAAATGCATTTGGCGCGCACTTTCTGCAGCTCTACCGCAAAAACGAGTAGGTGACCCCCATTTTTTATTTCATGATTTTAATAAGGACAGTGCTTCCTTTCGATGAGAAAAAAATTGGCACAAATCTATGTTCAGTTTTTTTAGCAATTTTACTAAATTGTACGGATTGAGCTATCACGGGTCGTAAAGCGCGTGTCTAATTTAGTTCTATTTTGGAGCGTAAAGTAAAAACAAGGGCATTAAAAGGCATTTTTCTGGTACGTAAGTGGATAAGCAATACATTAAAGTCAAATTCTGTGCGATACCACATGCATCATCGAAAAAATCTCCTTTTTATCTAGTTTTGGGCTGCTCGCGGTTTTTGCCATAGGGTCCTAAATAACTGTATTTGTCAGCATTGTGACATCAAAATGAGCACTGTGACCCCCACTTTTTATTACTTTTTTATTATCTTCTTGACTTGTTACATCAGTGTACCAAGTTTCATCTACAATCTATGTTACGTTCTTTTACTAGGGAATCACCTTAAGGAAACAATTTCTAGTCATTCTGCCGCAGCGTATCCCAATTTCAAGTCCTTTATCAAACGAAGTTGTGTTAGTTATTTTTATACCCTGTACTGCATTGAAATCTCTGAAAACTGTCCTTTTAACCCTGTCAAATACTTGGGTAGATTATATCCAACCCACTAACCTCCTCCCCCACCCCCTTACCCATCCCGACCCACTCCTCCCCCGCCTTGCCAACCAGGTTAATAGGCCATTTCCGAGTTCCCCCGGGCCTCTGTAGCAAAACGAGGTTAGGTGCTCAACCTTTGATATGGAAATGATTTTTCATTCTCATGCGAATAAAACTCATTTCTACAAGTACGGTTGAGCATCTAACCTCGTTTTGATACATAGGCCCGGGGGAACTCGGAAATGGCCTATTCACAGTCTATCACAAGATTAGCCCAGCCTCCTTCCCAGGGTCTCTCTCACTCCACTGGACGTGAGGAAGGGAGATCTGGGGACGAGATTGACGATTAGCCAAGTTGCTGACGCCTGAGTGTTTGACTCCCTTAGAGCTGTCTTCAATTACATCACGTGGAACATAATTTTCGAGTATGGCTCCTACCTCTCGCAAGACTTCCACGACGCATACATGGCATTTAGTCGCGATGTTTATGGAATAAAGAAATCTAGTCCGTTATGGCGTAGATGCGTCCGCGGAACAGACAAGTCACTTGATATGGGTGTATCCATGTTGTTCATAAATGGCACCGGTTTTACTAATGAAAGCAGACAGCATGTATGTATTACCAGAGACACTAGAAGAATTCTGATAAGCAATGCCCGAGGAAATTTGACCTGACAGAAACCTCTAATCCGTGAACGAATAATTCAATATGTGGTCTAGTGATTGATTGGAAATAAATGGTAGATTTCTGCTGTTTGACTTTGTTGGGTTCACCCTCGTTTTGAGGGTGAGCCAAGAATGGAGTTGTTTAATGTTTTACCTCAGTCAACGAAACGAGCCGTTCATTAATCCGATCGAATTCTTTGTGTTAGAAACATTGCATAAACGATTTGCTATTGAAGCCACCATTGTTTTATCTTAGTTTAAAACGCCGGCTCGCTACGCACTATCTATCGCTTTATAAATAGTAGTGAGTACGTTTAATAGCCAGTCAGATTGCAGGATTTGCAGTAAGGTGTTCAAGTTGGTTTCTACTAAAAAGGATACTGTTTTGTTAGATCCACCTCTTCTTTTTGTTTATTCAACAGTCATTTTTTCCTCCTTAGGCGAATGCTATGGTTCAACACATACGCAATGCCTTTATGGACAATTTACGGGATGTCAAGTGGATGGACGTCAAAACAAAACAGGCAGCAAGAGAAAAGGTAACAGCCATGCTCAGTGACAACTTTAACGTATCCGCTAGCCTGCGAGCACTGTCTCCATTTGAAAGGGTCGCGAGAAGTCAGGCGAGAGCCTCACACCAAAAAAAGGAGAAGCGAGTGTGAAGGGCGAGGAAAGAAAGATTCGCCACCAGGTCGACCGTTCTCTTGCGGCTCGCTTCGCTCGCCATAACTTGAAAGCTTCCTGGCAGGCTACTTATCCGCAAAGCGTAACCTTGGTAATGTTGGTTTCACCCTACGTAAGGTAATCGGAGACAGTCTTGGATTCTGCATTCTTTTTCAGTGGAACTTGGGTTCCTGGTTTCAGTCGTTAGTGGAATCCAGATTCATGAACTGTATTCCAGATTCCACGAGAAAAATGTGCTGGATTCCGGACTCCCTTACTTTGGGTTATTAATTGACTGTAAGGAAACATTGTTTTCTCGTCAAAAATCGGTAGGACTCTGCAAGCAGACCGTGAGGCTTATAAAGACAGAAAAGATGTCTTCCTAGAAAAGAAGAGAAAGGGAGTTTCCCCTTTTATTCAAAAAAAGAACAGATTGTCTATTCTATTTACTACTATACCTTTTAGCTTATTAAATGATCATATTACATGCAGAAGTTGAAGCTTTCACTGCTGAACAAAGTAGCACGACCTCTTGGAAAATTAAAATCGTTTCACGCGAATTTTTCATGGTGTTACGCTTGTCAAACAGTCAGTTTATGCTTCCAAACCAGCATTGTTATGAAACACTACATGTAATAAATTACCCTTATTACACAGATTACTGTACAAAGCCTTTTGATGATAATTAATGTTGATGACGAAAAGCAAAGCAAAATTTTCAATAATTGTTTCACCTCAATTTATCAGCAACGGTGATGTATGCCGGACTGCATGATTTGTCTAATTTGTGGTATTCTCTTCTTTCGTAGGCTAAAGCAATATTTCAGCAAATAGGTTACCCAGATTTTATCTTAAATCAGACTCAACTGGAAGAGTATTTCGCGGGGGTAAGTTCCATTTAAGCCTGCACAAATTTTAAGTGATTTTCATACTCTTCTAAGTAATGGCGCCCTTTTCACGCAAAAAGTCTTGATCTACTGTTCTTTTCATTTGGCATTTACTTCAGTTGTACTTCAATTTCCACCTTTTTAATATTTTGATTAAATTCAAGTACCTTGAAGCCGTGTGGAGCAAAAAGGGGCCCTTATTTTCAACTTTGCTTTGCGCATTGGCTGTTTTTTGGTATGGTAAATGTAGCGGAATATTTATCACAACAAGAGCCTAGCAACTCACAAAGTCTAACAAGCTGTTCAGCGAAAGTCTCTTAAGCTTAAACCAAGTGACTTGCTGTCAGTTATTTCTGTAAACCTAAAAGACTCGCAGGGCATGTCTTCACCTTTGTCTTTGTTCTGTAATGATGTTCAAAATATACACTGAGCTAATTAAATTTAATACATAGTTTTCCCCTAGGCTAAAAGCGAAGCTCCCGTTAATAAATGTGCAATCTTCTTTAAAAAAATGTTCTAACCATCGCAAAGAAATCCACTTGGAGTTGAGCCTACGATCAGTTGAAAACTAGTAACCTTTCATCGGATAACTTAAAAAATAGAAAGACCTCAGATAACAACGACCTAAACCAGATTGTTTCTTTCAGTAAAATTACATGAAGAACAACTTAAGTCCAACTTTACTGTGTAATATAAAAGTGAAATAGAAAAACTCCACTGTGATGCTTTGAACCCGGGTCACTTGCTTTATAGCCTACATCCATATCCACTACACCATCGAGGACTAGCTGCCAAATCCAGTAATTTTTAAAATATACAGTCATGTTCTTATATATGCCGTACCCCATTACAATATTCGAAAGCTAACCGTTTTCAGTTCAGTGCTTAACCCCAATCACTGTAGATCAGTGCTTAACTCTCTACTGTGTTCTCTCCATAACTGGAGCTCTGTAGTTTTGGTTTCTTCAGCTATTATAGCCTCATTCGTTCCATTACGGAAATAATGCGTTGTGTAAAATTCATAAGGTGTCCAATCTGGTTTAAGTCGTTGTTATCTAAGGTCTTCCTAAAAAATAAGTTACCTCGATGGAGCAGCAGCTGAGTCCGCAATATGTTCATGTGATACTGGTCAGCAGATACCCCGTTTTGACAGCTTTCGTTTGATCACATCGTGGATTTGCAATATCAGGTCCCAGGCTCCCACACTAGCTAGAAAGTACGATATTTTACGTTGGTTTCCCCGTGGTGCGGACGGACTGTAGGACGGATGTTCGGTCACGTGACTACCAAAATTTATTGGATGGATAGATAACCAGATTTTCTTAGCTATTGGGCTCAGCTCACGTGTGCGTGGAGCTCACTATTAGACCACCGGCTGATGTACTTGTCAGTCATGTAACTCTTCAGCTGTTATCTGTTTTACTCCAGTTACAAGTTGATCCCAAAAAATTGTTTGAAAACCGACTGAGGGAGAGTGGGTTGAGAATGAAAACCACACTGCTAATTAGAGGCAAGCCGTTGAACCGTTTTCAGTGGGATATGCGTCCGACGGAGATTAATGCTTACTATTCACCAAACAACAATAAAATAGGTGAGTTAACTATCATGAACTGTTGTAAATTGATAAGAAATGATGCCAGTTAAATGATTTCTGACGAGAGACACTGAAGCCTGAGACTTGTGTTGAATGCATTTTGCGTATCCACTCGTAAACATAAGTTTTATTGTTTCAGGGCCACAAGTTTATCAGTTTTTCAGTTCCCATAAAAAAACTCACTGATAAATAGCCTGCGTAGCATGGCCGTTTTGTCGGACCCACTACTGAGCCGCGAAGCCACCAAGCACACGCGAAAGAGCGGCAGTAAACGTCCGCCCCAATCTCCACGCAGTTTGACTGCCCTCGCTCACCTTCGCCCTACTTCGCCCACCTTGACTCTTGGCTTGTTTGCACGCCCGAACCAAAACCGC